>JAVSBS010072620.1:0-10242 GCA_033124195.1 Coracias cyanogaster
CTGGTGCAGCTCAGCAGCCCCAGGGCTCTCAGCCTTTCCTGGGCACAGAGATGCTCCAGGCCCCTCAGCATCTCTGTGGCTTCTGCTGGACTTTCTCTGGTAGTTCCTTGTCTCCCTTGACCTGGGGATCCTAGAACTAGAACCAATACTTCAGATGTGGCCTCACTGAGGCAGAGTAGAGGAGGAGGAGGCATCAGTTCATCTGGCGTCCCTTGCTATGGGGTGATTCAGCTCCTCAGGACAATATTTCCTTTGCACAACGGTGTTTCTGCTGCTCCTTTAGTACTTGAATGAGGCAGTTTTCTCAGCCTTCGTGGTTAGTGGTTTTTCCTTGAGAATGGGGGATCTTGGCTCTGCAGAGGCAGAGCAGTCCCAGCTGCCCAGCAGTGCTGACCTCTCCTTTCACTGTGAAGTCATCCCTAATGGCAATTAGGTTTTAGAAGCATAAGTGGGAAAAAAAAGAAGTCTTAAAAGCAGGGATTAACTTCAAGTAACATCGTGGTTGCTCTAGGTGTAATTTTAGAAGAAGAGAATCTGTTGGTAAGATTTGCAATAAATGTCTCAAAAGAGTTTAAATCTTGTGTAGGTTTAGTGAGGGGAGACCTTGTTGCTCTCTACAACTACCTGAAAGGTGGTTGTAGAGCGGTGGGTGCTGGTCTTTTCTCCCAAGTAACTAGTGACAGGACAAGAGGTAATGGCCTCAAGTTGCGCCAGGGGAGGTTTAGGTTGGATTTTAGGAAAAATTTCTCAATTGAAAGAGTGGTCAAGCACTGGAACAAGCTGCCCAGGGAAGCGGTGGAGTCACCATCCCTGGAGGTGTTTAAAAAAACCAAACGTGTAGACGAAGCACTTTAGGACATGAAGTTTAGTGGTTATGGTAGTGTTGGGCTGACAGCTGGACTTGATCTTACAGGTCTTTTCGAACCTCTATGATTCTATATCTCATATGCATTAAGAATTGTGCACCAGCTTCTTGACCAAAATACTGAAGGAAACTTTATCCCTGGTTTCCTTTTGTCTCAGGAGGGGCTCAGGTCCCTCTGGTCGGAACTCTTTACTTGGCTTTCCATTTGTTAATTTTTGGTTGCAATCCATTGGTCAATCTCATTTACTAAGGGAATAATGTTTGGATGAGCTTTCGAATTTGCGTTTTTTGTCATCACCGCATAGTGATAAGCAAAGAGGTTCCATTGCGCGGATTCCCACACGTGCGTCAGCGAGGGCAGAGCTGCCATTCCAGCATCACCAGCATGGGAAACTGGTGGTGCCCAGAATCGCCTCTTGCTGCGGGGAACACGGCGCTGGAAGGTGTGGGTGGAGTGATGTGCAAGCAGGAACAGGTAGGTATGTCCTGAAAGTCAATGGGCTGCTATAACAACATAAAAAACCTACCCAGTGGGTGAGATCTCTCATGTCCCAGAGTGACCTGGGGTGCAGGAGGTTCCCGGGTTGTTGGATGGACACCTCTCTCCGTCGGCATGGTCAAGGCTTCAGTAAACCTGGCGCGGAAGCTGTTAAGTGAAGTATTGGAGCAAGGAACGAGTGTTCAAAATTGTTCCTCTGACATGGCAGGTGCTGCTCAATTTTAGTGAAGAACCCCCTTAAGGGACAGAAGTCAATTATAAGACAATAAGTAGGTCAGCTGAAAACATACGCTTATAATTTCACAAAATGCATAGTCCATTGTTGTTTTTTCTGGAAGATTTGGTGCTTCCACCACTTATTTTGACATGGTGTGACTTGGGAGTGTATGCAATTTGGCTTTTTTCCGTTGATCTCTGGTAGTATCAGTTTTATCGCCAGTGATTATTTAGACAGGTCCTGAGGGTGGACTCTGGCTGGATGTTGGCATCTGCATGCAGATATCTCCTTGTTTAGTCAAGTGAAAATAGTTGTAGATCAGGTCTGGGAAGTTTTGAGGGTGTCTTGAGTTTTGTTCGTCACTTATAAAGTCTGAAAACCTTTCCCTTGGCACACAGGACCTGGAGCTGCCCCGTTCCCACCTCAGATGTGCTTTCACTGATGCCAAGCAGATAAAGTCACTCATGGGCTCTGGCAGTTGTTAGTTTGATGTTTTCAAGAGCAGTGCATGGCCTGAAGTACAGGTTGGAGTTTTGTAGCTGATTTTTTGTGCTGGCTGTCCTGTGAGTTAATGATTTGGATTAGGTGGAGTCAAGGTTTGGTCTTGGCTCATTGGCAACGTATGTAGGGAGCTTCAGTGACCACTTCTTAACAAACTTTTCAGTGTGTGTTTGATTTCTTCCTTCAGTTCTGCAGTGTTTTGTCTGAAAACTCTCTTTCTCAGAATGAAATGAGACCTCAGCTGATGACCTTGAGACTTTGGTCCTCAGTAATACAGGTGGTGTGCAGGAGGTGGATGCTGCAGCGTAGTGTGGTCCGTTCCAACCTGGGTGTGCAACAAACCAGGCGTTTCCCAAAACCCAATGCTGCTTAGATTGATAAAATCCATATCTGCAAAGGAGCAGATCAGAATGTCAGTAATTTACCAGGATGAGCTCAATTCTACGATGAGTCATTAATTTCTAAAATATAATGTACTGTCACCGAAGACGATTATTCCTTAGACACAGGATCGTTATTTTTCTCTGTACAGCATTTAGAAGCTGTTAAAGCATTTGACAGGTGAATAAAAGCTTCAGCCCTTTCTCCAAGGAGCATCAGCCATATCTGCACAGCAGTGACATGACTTAAACTCGCCTCTCTTCTTAAATCGAGGTGCTTACCTCATACCACGGTCGTGTCTCTCAAGTTAAACTGTGCTGAAGAGCAGTATACTTTGTAAACCTACAGATTTAGGTTAAATCGATAAGGTGAAGTAAGGCATGTGTGAACTGAAATAGATGTCCCTGGAGCATCTTGCTGTAGCGCCCCAACAGCGTTGGACTTCCAGGCTGGCTTGTGGTTATTCTCTTGTGTACAGCACCATGAGTAAGTTTACAAAAGGTCCCATGAGCTTTGGTAGACATCAGCGTTTTCCACTGTCCATGGCCCGAATTTAATTTCCAAATCACAGAGGTGATTTCTGAAGATGGCCTGCTTCTGGGGATAGAGATGAGGCCGTGCATGTAGGCTGTGTGCGATGTAGGGGCCGTACCCAGGTCCCACCAGGAGCCCGTGGGCACTCCTGAGCAGTGCAGCCTGGCCACCGTGGTGCCATTTGCCCATGATGGGTTGGAGAGCTTTCATGGAGTTCTCTCCAGCTAGTAGGAGACATATCATCCAACCAATGGGCCCAGCTAGGTTTGGAAAAGACAGTCTGTTGTGACCCTTGGTGAGGCTCATAATGAACTTGGCGATTAGGAAAAATACTGAAACGATGAAGTCCCCTTCCTTGCAAGTGTCCAAAGCCAGGTTGGACGGGACTTTGAGCAACCTGGTCTAGTGGGAGGTGTCCCTGCCATGGCAGGGGTTTGGAACTAGATGACCTTGAAGGTCCCTTCCAACCCAAACCATTCTGTGATTCTATGGAACAGAACCATGCTTGGCTACTGCTGCACATGTTTCAGTGATGGAGGGTGCTGTATCTGAGCAGCTTCCGCACTGGGGAGCCCAATTGTTAGGTGACTTCTAGATGACCTCTCTCCTCTCTGTAACTTCCTATGGGATGCTGCCTATGCGGGTTAAATCCAGACTCACGGGATACGCAGCTGAGAGCTTTTCCAGAGTTGTCTCTTGAGAGGTACAGCTTGAGAGGCTGATGGACTTGGAACATGTCCCCCGTTCTTGGCTTCCCTGTTGGCAGCAGTTGGCGGCACGTGGCTGTCACATGTACGCGTGCACATCTGCCCTCCTGCAAGCTACCTTGTCCTGTCTAACCACGTTGCTTTGATCCCAGGAGCCCCAAAATGCTGGTTGCTCCTTGCATGGTTGGGAGGAGGAGGTGGGTGAGCAACAAGCTTCCCAAGGTTGAAGTAACAGCAGAAGGAAACTTAAATGGATTTTTTTTTTTTTTTTTTTGTATAAAACAAAGAGTAGGAAAGTTGGCTTCTCTCCTCAATTCTGCCATCACTTCATCTGACCATGAGGAAGCCAGCAGGCATCTGCGAGTTCCGTTCCTTCAGCTGGAAAGCATGTGTAGCTGTGTATCCGTGTCACTGGGAAGCTTAATTGAGTGTTTATTAGTGTGCTAATTGAGCCTCAAATTACGTTCCCACTTAGTGCTCCCTTAGAAAGGGAAAAAGATTTTTCTGTGCGTGTCTGTGAGCAAATAATGATCACGACTGTGTTCTTGAAACAAAAAGTACCCCCCAGTTGCTTCTGGCTTTGGTCTGGAGCCGTCTCTCAACCTTTTGGGCAGGTCCCCTGGGTTATATTGGTACTAAGGTGTTGTCCTCACCCCTCCGTGAGCGTGGCCGGTGTGGCACGTGGAAGCAGAACACGATCCATCTCCTCGGCGTGCCAGTGCTCGTAGAGCTGCAGTCTCTGCTGGTGGGTGCTGGAGCAGAGCGACGGCTAATGAGGTTGCCAGAGATCTGGGAGGTGACAGCTGACTACAGGAACAGGCTCCCCATGTGCGTTTGATGGAGTCGTCGGCATGGATTCGTAGAAGTCTGAGCCTTTGAAATGCCTCCCTTTAAAAATTTGATGTCCTGTTCTTCAGCAGCTGTGCTGACCGGCTTATTGTCTCCATGGCAACGAGGTTTCGTTTTTAAAATAGCCGAAAGTCACAAAAGAGAAGTCAGATATTAATAGCATCAGCAGCGTAGGTATGAATAAAAAATAGGATCTGGCTATTCCTCGTCCAAAATGTCTGGTGTTCGGGAGTTGTCTGTCTCTCTGTACACACTGTGGGTGTTTGTTTAAATGTGTTTTTCTGGTGTGACCTATAAAATTAATTCACTTTATTCCTGCCACGTTATCAGTGGAATATTTTCATGACTACAGCAGCGCTCTTATACCAGCATAACACCAAATGCGGAATATTTAATAGGTAACTATTTTTTAAAAATACCTTTACAAGCGCGTGCGTCATACGACGGTATAAACACAAGGTGCTCCTGCTGTCCCCTTCCCGTAACGGGGAGGCGGGAGGCAGAAGAGCTGCATGACTCCATCAACACCGCGCTCAACTCGAGTGCCCTGGGCAGCCCCATTCCCACCTCCCACCACCCGCCACCTTCTCACGGCCTCACCGAGGGGTTTTGTGTCGTGGTAACAGGACGAGCAGTGCTCCGGTGGTGTGGTTATAGTGTAACGCCGGGCGCTCAAGCCCTTTTAGCAGATTTTGGGAGCTCGAGGCTGCGCTCGCTGCCATGCCGTTTCTATGGACACCGGTGGATTGTGTCAAACGCAATCTTCGTGCGATTGTCTGTGCTGAATATGGAGGAAGCAGAGAGGACTACACGGGACTCCGAAGCTGTGTTTGCTAGAATATGTGCTGTCGCTTTGAAAAGAGCGTGGTAGAGACGGAAATAGCTTTCTCCTAAAATCCTTTGGTCTTGGGTGACCCGCAGAGTTGGGAAAAAGTAGCTTCTTAACTCCTTTCTGTTGGTTTCAGGGCTCTGTTGGAAAGCCTGATGTGTATCGTCCTCAAAATTCTGCTTTCAAGAATAATAAAGCAGAGCTCTAGGATAATAAAATTCAGCTGGAAACTTCTTCAGCCACTTGCACTGTTAAAAAGATCTCCCGTTAAAGGCCAAGAGTCAAATGTAATAAAACCAATCGGAAGGTGGTTTTGGTAATCGATGTCACACAGTTTGACAAATGAGTGTCAAAAAATGTGCTGAGTAACAACGTGTCTCTTTGTTGTCTTAATTTTTGGCTGCTTGTAATGAGATCTCCGGCTGTCCCTGGTGCTTTGGGGCAAAGTGGGTTGGGTAATAGATGAGACTTGTGTGTCTTCTCCTCCTGTCCCGCTAATCAGAATTAGGGAGTGAAGCAGAATTTCTATGGTGAGTATCACTCTTCCAGGGAAACCCTTTTTTTGTTCTAAATAAGAGACTTCTTGTCCTTAAGCAAGAGTCACTTTTGAATACCCGACTCTGATGGCTTTGTGTTGCTTGGGTCTGGGCTGTGACATCTTTTCTTGCTTAGAAGCAGCAAGATTTTAGCCCCAGTCTTCCTGTGGTTTTACTTGTGTTCTATTTCTGCTATCTTTTGTATTTTTTACGACAATCATTCTGCGGACTGATGGTTTCAGGGCTTAACCAGCGACTCTTTTCCCCAGCTTATGTAATAACTTCATTGTTCCATTTATATGCACGGACAGCAGGAACTGTCCCTACGTCTCAGTATTTCTTTAGGTTAAAACACTTAATGCACTTTGATATCCCTTGCAAAATTTGATATCCTGATTCAGACAATGAGGTAAAATACTACGAGTCGGATTTTTGAGAACACTTTTTTCTTTGAAAGTCGAGATAACCCTTTTGTTGGGATAATCCTTTAGCTTCTACCTGGTGAAATTCCATTAATTTTGCTCATTTCCAATGGTTTATTCTCTGGGAGGAAGAGGAGGCAGCGAGCTGCACATGGGCATCTCTGTGATCCAATTCCCGTCGGATCTGAAGGAATGTGTCCTGCTGAAGGACTCCTCCTGCAGCAATTATCTTTGGGAGTCGAGGGGAATTCTCTACAACTTCAGCTGAAAGACGTCTGCGTTTTCTGGCAAAATAGTGGATTCTCTTTGTATAATGCTTATAAAATGGAGTTCTTTATTATTATAAGTGTTTTACAAAAGAAAAAAAGTGGGGGTTTTCTGCGTAGCCTTAAGCTCACATCCTAACGGGTGTTTTAAGGACACTCCCAGCATTGCTGACTGTGCTTCGAGTGGCCCTTTGGGTTTGTTTCTTGAGCTTTCCGTGAAGAGCTGCTCTCATACCCCTCGTTGGGTGGGGAATACATCAGGTCTTGTGAACTAAAACCAAGTTTATACCTCAGTTCCCACTGGCACGAGAGACTTATGCAGACATTCATCCATACACCAGTAAGAGGAGGTGGTTTTGGGAAGCCAAGTTGTTTCATGGTGTGCTCTGCTGTAGCGGACACAACAGGCAGGAGTCACTTGCCTCAGGTCTGGTCTCTGGACCCATGATGGACATCCCAGGCTCTCCAGGCTCAGAGTGTCCAAAGACAGCAAGCCATGGCAGGTAGGAGGTTGGATCTGGGCACCTGTGGAAGACCATCACCACGGACCTTGCTGGGTGACCTGAAGCAACCTTGGACACCTGAATTAAAGTAGGAGAATCCCATCCATCATGTTATGGAGGAAAACCTCAGTTAAGCTACTCACTTGTGACTTCAGTCAGCCTTGGTAACTATGGGGCTACAGGTCTCTTTCTGAAGAGAAAGGTAGATTATGATTTTCCAACCAAATTATATCTTTGATTTGGATTTTGCTTGCCCAGATTCTTGAGGTGAGAGATATCTTTCTCTTCCTACCTGGAATATCCTACTCTTCAAACTGGAGGAGGGAAGATTTAGATTAGAAATTGGGACGACGTTCTTCACTCTGAGAGTGGTGAGTCACTGGCAGAGGTTGCCCCGGGGGGGTTGTGGATGCTCCATCCCTGGATGTGCTCAAGGCCGGGTTGGATGGGGCTTGGAGCTGCCTGATCTAGTTGGAGGTGTCCCTGCCCATGGCCGGGGGTTGGAACTGGATGATCTTTAAGGTCCCTTCCAACCCAAACCGTTCTATGATTCTATGATGCTTTCCTTCCTGCCACATTCTCTCTTCTGTGGTTGTTTCACCTCTCATCACAGTTTCTGTCCTTCCCTGGCTTTCACTTGCACTGCTCCTGTGCCACCTCCTTCTGCTCACAGCCCTTTTTCTCTTCTCTGTCCTCTTCCAGCTCCCAGCTCTGTTGACATTCTCATCCTCTTCCAAAAGCTCCCTCTGGTCACCAGCCTTGGCTTGGAGGTCATCCTTTCTCACCCCGTGTGCCTCTCCTTCCTCTGAATTTCGGCAGCAGCCTTGTCCTCTTTTGTAGTTCTCTTTAGCTGACTTAGGAAGACATTTCAAAACAGTGGGGTCGGTTTCTCACAACAAGATAAAAAGAGTAGGAAGAGAGGAAAGCACAATTTTTTACATAAGTAACTATTTACATTTGACTAAGGACGAATTTAGGTGGGATTTTTTTTGTTTGCCTTTTTCCTGGGAATGTTGTAACTCTCTTTGTCGCATGTTCCTTATGTCACGGCTTGTATTTCTCTCTTAACACTGACAGTGGACTCAGCATGTTGTGACACTCGCTCCCTGGCTAATGAGAGCTGCCCACCATAGAGGATGGCAGCCATCAAATCAGCCAAGCAATGTGAAGAGAGAGAGAGTTAAAAAGAAGATAAACCCCCAAAACCTAACAAGAACCAGGGCCAGGGACAAAGGGAAGAGGAAATGAGGAAGTAGAAAAGGGGGAAATAAAGGAGAGAGTGAGAAAGAAAAGGTGGAATATGTCTCTAGCTGGTTTGCAGAGCAAGGAACATATGAACAAAAAATACTAGTAGGGGTTTGCCAGAATGGGTGACTCTTGTACAACTGTTGTCTCTGTGACTTTATTCACCCCTGTCTATTTTTTTCATTTATTGGAAGGAAGATTTTCTCATTTCCTTTAGTGGGCAGTGGGATGTGTCCTAGCCATGCCAGCTGGTACTACAGCACATTCCTCTGGTTTTGTCCCTTTTTTTTTTTTACTTTCTGTTTTCTTTCTTTTTTTGGTCCCTTTTGTTTTTCTTTCTGCCTTTAGAGTTAGGGAGAGGATCGGTAGAAATGCTGGCAACACGGAGACAACAGGAAGGCCAGAAGTCATCCGCTGCCTCTCTGCCATGTGATGGCCCTCGTAAGGGCACTCTGAATGTCAAACCTATTTTTTTCTGAGGTACTTTTCCAGGCCTGGGATGTAGTTTGTAAGATTTTTGCAAGGCACTGGGATTCTTTCCAGCAGCTTTCTCTTCAGCACCTGTGGTCCTGTTTTCACAGCGGTACTGACAAGTTTACTCAGGGGCCAAACCTTCAGAAAGCAACGTTTACTTGGCCCAAAAGCCTTAATGAAACCAACCCTTTCCAAACAATATGTGCCTTTATTACACACCTATTTTTGCAGGCACTCCTCCACATTCCCCATGAGGCTCTCATGTTATGACAAAAATGCCCCGTGCTCCTTTGGGGTCTGTCCCTCTTGGCCTTGTGCCCATGTTGGTTCACTCTTGCCAGGTGTTGGTTTGAAGAGAATTCTCCTTCTCCGATGAAGATGGCCATTTGGTTTCACTTCAGGCTCTTTGCCTTGTCACGCGTCTCTTGTTCAAGGTAAAATTAACATAAGTAATTTTCTCTGGGAGTGACACCCCAGAGGATTAGGTGCTGCTGCTGCTGTTCCCGCATTGAGGATTTGCATGAATTATTCCGTAAGGACTTCAGCTCTTGAAGGGAGGTCACCACTCAGCCAAGGATAAGATCTGTGTTGAGAAAGAGACGTTAGGAAACAAAATGAAGATAACTCTCACAGGATTATTGCAATAATTCAACTCCTCGCTTGTTGTAGCTGTAGACTGTCCTGGCAGGAAGGATCCAAGGGGGAGCTGCTTGGCTTGCAGCAGGCTGCGTGGTGAAGGAGGTGAAGGACAGAAGGACAACCATTGCTCTTTGTGTTACCCTTTACCAGTCTTAATGTTGAGCCCCCAAACACCAACCTCAAGGAGAGGAGACTGAGTAGAAAAAGCTGCTTTATTCTTAGCCATATTCAGTAGTCAGGAGGTAGACAGCATTTGCTGTCAAACAGACCATTTTCAGAGCATAGAAATACATAAAAAAATTAATTAAATGATGTAAGCTTTGCTGAGCAGAGCACACCCATCTGTTTGACTGAGTATCCAGGCCCACCTCCTTAGGATTTTTGTAATGAACTTGCTGTTTATGGTAAATCACGAATCCCAGCATGGTAGGGGTTGGAAGGGACCTCTGGAGATCATCTCATCCAACCCCCTGCTAAAATAAATGCTGAAATAACTATTACGCAGGCTGTTCTTGTCCTCGGAAGAATGGTGTGAAGAGTAGCATGGACAGGGTGTCCCTGCTTTGCAGTGTTCCTCCTTCATCTGTTTCTCTTTCTGCTCATTTCTGACGCACTATCCTCTTGTCAGATGTGTGCGAATGTATTACACAGAATCCCAGCATGGTGGGGGTTGGAAGGGACCTCTGCAAATCATCTCATCCAAGCCCCTGCTCCAGCAGCTCACCCAGAGCAGGGGGCCCAGGATCGTGTCCAGGCACCTTTGGAATCTCTCCAG
>JAVSBS010072621.1:0-10224 GCA_033124195.1 Coracias cyanogaster
AATAAAATACCCTTGCAACATACCAGTATTGGATTTTCATCAAAGATGATCTCTGAAATAAGTGAGCTGCTGGTAACCAGTATCCAACTTGTGATGTACATTCTCTGTGTGCTTCACAAAGCTCTCTGAGATCCATAGCAGCAGTCTGCATGCAGGCTGTAATGAACATACCCATGCTGCCAGCCCTTGGCCGTTTTATGCAGTACCCTGTATTTTCAAGGGAGATGGATGATATTTGATGGTAGTTGTGCGTGTGTGAGAGAGACAAGGAAGCGAACACTAGAGCTGAGCAAAATCACAGCTTACAAGTCTGTTTTAAAATACGTATATCTAATATAGACCTTTCATCAAGAAACAAGATACTAATTTTAAAGAAGCTGCTAAAATAACTAGCAATATTTGAGGCTGTTGACTGCAAAGTGTTGCTGACTTGTCGATGGGATATCGTATGGATGGACTGTGGCTCTGCTACTGCCTGTTCAAGGACTGTTAGGCGTTTCTTCATTTACTACTTTCTCAGCAGATCTCTGTGCTCTCTTGCTCTCTTTCTCTGTCAATTTAAGCATCTGTATGGTGTGCACTGTCATATGCTTTAACTAACTTTTCTGTTGGGAGGCTGCTAGAGGTGATAGTAGAAGATTATGACTTCTGTTTTCATCCATATGCTGATGCTAAGCTTTGGACTACGGAAAGAGATCTACATTTTTTCATTTAAGTTCCTTCTCTGAAACACATTAGATTAGAATGTGCTTAATGTGCTGTAGCTACTGTTGCTGTCAGAAACTGGATATTACCAGGAACTGAAAGAAAACAGAAACATTTTTGTTGTTTCAACAGTTGTTGTTTATCAGTTTATTACTGATAAACCAGAAATTATCCAGACTGGGTATTTCCAGTTATAATCAAAACCTCACCATGAATTTTGTACATGCCTTGAACTGTTTTTGTTTTTATACTTAGCGCTGTAAATATTTGTAGCACACACCTGCTGAATGATTAGCTGGACTTAAAATAATGAAGGATTAGCCTGTGAGAACTATAAATCCCAAAGGGTTAAGAATACAGAAACGCAATTGCAGGAACTACTGCGATATCTGAACAAGGAAGAGAGAGCATGAAGGAGGAGTACTAAATCCAGGGCCCCTTTTTTACAAGTCTAAAAGCACACTCTGGATTTAATAAAACTATCAAACAAAAAAAACACAAAAAAAATCCCAAAATCCAAACAGAACAAAAACCCAAGCAAGCCTTTGACCGTACATATGTTATATATATTACAGACAACATTATTTTTCTTTTACTCTTGGTCTCCTAAATCACCTGCCTAAGTATGTTTTGAACCTTCATGCTGCTGGTACCTTACCTGTAAACTGTTCCCATCTATAGTCCCACAGTAGAGTTATTTCAACTGTAAAACTTCTCTGAGTCATTTTGGGTTTTCCAATTACCACATATTTTATAGTGTGAATTTCACAATCTTATTATCTGATAATAGATAAATCTATCCAGACATGCAAAATTAGGTGGTGTTTTCTCCCTTTTTCCCATTCATACTTTTAGCAAAATTTTTCCTTCCCTGAAGTATTTCTATACAAAGCGTGTATGTACTACTTCCTTGTATCCTTTGGGTTACTGCACTACTCAGACATTTTTTCAAGTACCTGTGAAATTACATCATATTCAAATCTAGAGTTGTATTTTGAAAATAAAACCCCAAAACCTTAACTCACCCCTTCAAATGCTCACCCAACTTTCAGTGCGTAATTACTAGTGTAAATTCTGCATCCAGCTGCGTGTCTAATTTGCACACACAATTATTTCAACTGCCCAACAAGAAGCGGGTAACTGCACAAGCAGGTGAACGTAATTAGTCATTTGCATTCATAATTACTTCATTTGCACATGCAGTCATAGAAGCTCTGCATTCTAATTAGTTTAAAAATGCCTGGTGCAACGCTATTCCCTCACTTCATGTATTCAGCCAACACTTTTGTGTTACAGCAATAAAATAGTTTTGGAGAGCTGGTTGGGGTGTAGAGCTTAGGGGACACTGCTCTTCTGGGTCAGGACAATCCACAATCACATGGTGACAGGGGGAGGAATGAGGATCTCTGCTGAGGAAGATGTTTTCTCCTTGTTGAGCCTCCAAGGGATTTCCAGCCTGTTGCAAGAAGCTGCACTGCTTATGCTCATATGGTAGAGATGTGTTTGTGCTGAGTGGTAGCTCAGAGGCAGTGCACTAACAGTGGCATGATAATCCATGTGCTGGTTTTCATCACACCTAGAATGTGCTCCCCTCTCTAGGTAAGCCAAAGCACATTCAGAGAATGGACTTTTTTGGCCTGCTGTGGAGTTAAGCCAGGGTTCATATTTGCTAACTATTGAAATTGCCGTTTCTGCTTATTTTCACGTGCTGTCAGGCTCTGAAATTTTATCAGTTTCTGTTAAAGGGAAATAATTGAAAATCTAGGACAAATTCATTCTTTGTAAATCTCTTGAGCATTGGCTTTCTACAGGTTGAAATTATATGCAGGCTTTCTACATTAGTAAAATAGTATGATTAATGGGAATTTAAAATGCAAATAGCATCTTCACTAAACTTTCTAGGTCTTTCTCTGCATATCATTGTCTGGAATCCCAAATCTTGCGGATAAAGTACAATATAGTTTCAGAGATAGTAAATCAGCCAGGGGAAGATGATCATTAAATACATTAAAATGCATGAAAATTACCTAAATGGAAACCATTAGATTAAATGAAGCAGCTACAGTATAATATCCTGATGACTCTAGAAACTTTATTTAGATCATAACTATACTGATGTTGTGCAAATCCTGTGATTAGAGAGAACGTAACATACCTCTCCCTCTTCTCCCTTTACCTCCCTTTCTTTCAGAATTTGCAATTTCGATTCCTCTACGGCTTAATAAACAGTTTCCCTCAATAAAGACGCTTTCCGATCATCTGCACCAATCCACATTTTGATGTGGTACAGCATGAAACCTTATCTCAGTGTGGCATGTTTGCAGAAATAACAATGTTCAAATAATGACTGAAATGAAGCATAAAAATCTTTTGTAACTAAAATGGATATATTGAGAAACCTTAAGCCTCAGCTCCCATTACTACTTTGGTGTTTCTTTTCTGAGGCTGACACTCATATATCATACCCATCACAAAGCTATGTTCCCAAACCCCATGCATATTTTGAATTAGTTCTCTGTTTTGTATTTCTTTATCGTTCCACTGAATGGCAGGTTTTGGTCTTAATGGCAAGCTGTTTCATGGAGTTTCATTAAAAATATATACCATTATATTTCTGTTGAAACCTCTTAGTGAATTGTCATTTTCCTTCTCATTTCAGTGGCATTATATATGTATATGTATAATTTCTGGATTGTGAATGTCATTCTGCTTCTTACATAGTCTATATATTGTATGCACAGTTTTCTCAGAGAATTAAAAGGTCAAGTTTACTGCACAAATTACTTGATCTTCCTTTTTTGTTTTAATGGATTGTTTCATTTGGGACTTTTCAGTCATGTACAACCTGATACTACTGAAAGAAGAATTTAATTTTTTTTATTTTTCACATTCCGAGCTACTGTCCATAAACATAGGTGTCCATCATTGTATGCTAATTTAGTATTCCTTCTGACTACTGCACTGCTCTTTCTCATACCCTTTCTCTATCTGCATGCATACAGACACAGTATTAGAGCTTTTAGGGAATTAGAACGTAACGATGGCATGCAGTAATAGCTTCCTAATGGAGTAACTAATGGCTATTATTCCATAACTCATCAGAATTTGGAAGCCTAATTCTGATTGATTTTAAAATAATTAAAGAACAATGACAGATCTTGTACCAATCCTTTTAGTGATATTTTTAATTTTTCCATAGACTACCACAATTTGTAATGGACAAGTGTTTAAAAAACAAATTTTGCCAATTGCCATATGTAATACAAGTCACATCACCATATGGACTTAGTGTGCCCTAAATGCAGAATGCACTGTGCAATTTGAGAAGGAAAATGGTAAGGGAGGAAGAAGATTAGAGATCAGTGGCCCAAGGGTGCTTTTAGTTGCAGTGGACTAAATTGACCGCAAACTTGCAATTCCAGTTGACGTCAGTGGAAGCTGCCGGTGTCTAAGAAGTTTTCATCAGCTTAGCAGTATTCGTCTGAAGACAAAATTAGAAATGTATTCCAAATAGTGGCAAGGCATGATCTGTGCTTCACTGTGAGAGGAAGTGGATGTGAGAAATCCAGGTGTAGTTCAGAGAAAGATGATGTAAACCTTTTACAGAAACTGGGAGAATAGCCAAGAGGACTGGGACCTACGGAGGCAGAAGAATAAAAAGAGACCAGAGGTTTCTCTGTAAAGAAAAGGGTTAGCCAAACTCCCTTCATATGGCCCCATAGAATTAGCATTGTCTACTCTGATTTTGAATTAATACATCTTTCATGGAGAAAGAAAGCTGAGAATCATAGCTATTTGCTGAGCTATGCGAGAGCTCAAAGAATGCCATTAGCTAAAGACAAAAGCTTTAAAATTGTTTTGTTTTTCCCTGCCAGTCTGCATGCAAATGTTTGAATCTATTCAAGTCTGCAGGGGTCTGTGGAAGTACCAGGTATGCTTTCTTCTACTCTGTGATTTCGGTGAATGTAGTAGAGGCAGTGGTGAGTGTGGGCAGCATGGCAGAGCTCATACTGGGACTCCCCTCACTCTGTGCTGGGCTTGTTTTGCACAGCACATTGCTGGGCTGTTACTGCAGTGATCCCAGTACAGAGCTGCTGGGAGGACTGCATGATGTGATTCTATTATTTCAGTTATTAACAGCGTCCTGAGAAGTTTTCATTAAAAGAATAGTAACAATAATAATGACACTGTGTATTTCTAATCTTATCTGAATTGCAGTAGTGTGTTCACAGTGTGAACCGATGCAGTCTCTCCAGGAGGCAGCCTTTGCTAAAGAGGATATACACAGTAAACGGTGCTCTTCCAGCAGGACCATGTGAAGTGTGGTGGGATTCAATATACAACAGATTATTAGAGAATCTCGTTTAATATCCACACAGTGATTGGACTGCTGATTTTAATTCTTTTTCAGAGTCCTGTCTGCTGTCTAGGTTTTTTTGTGAACAATTATACACAAACTCTTCATTCACAAAAACAGCTGTTAATGGTGTTTTGCATTTTTACCACTGCTGAATTTCCAACCACATTGCCACCAGGATATCTAGACTGTGCAGTAGCACTGTGGATTTGCTTATTCTCTTCCAGCCCCACTTAGCTAAAAGGAATTTCTTGTCTGTCCAGTAAGCATACCTAATAATTTTTACATTTGTGTATACTTTAGAATCACATCCATTAAACAATACCAATAGAGCAATAAGAATCAGAATTAATGTCTATTCTGATTAGGAGATGATTTTTTTTCTTAGTATTGCCATTCCTTACTGATGTGGAACAAATGCATCTTTGTGGCTGTCAGGCGCTGCGAGTCCTCCCCAGCCCCACAGAGCCACTGGCCCCAGGGCACCCCAGGCCCTGCGCTCGGGCCAGTATGTGAAGCTCCCTGACCAACCTTGCACCCAGCTTGTCACCTCACCCGGACTGCCAGTGAGCCTGTTGCCATTGTGAATCTGTGGGTACAGGTCTGGCCATGCTCTGTGCTGGGAGCTGCTGAATAAGTGTGCACAGGGAGGTGTGAGCATAAGGCTTTGACATCTGGCGTCTGTGAGAGGGCAGAGGCAAGATCAGCTTGTTTCATGGAAATGAAACTATTCTACTATTTCCGCAGGTGTTACCAGCATACAGAAGCAAGTAGAAGTTTCCTCTTCTACAGAGCAGAAAGAAATGTATAAACCAAAGCTGAAGGCAGAAATTGCTGCTGCATTTGTTAAAAGAAACATGGAGATAACGCAAAGGCAGGTGAACTTTAGCAGCCTAGTCGCAGGGTCTGGGCAGTGTTTTGCTGACAGCACAGGAGAAAGTATGTGAGTCTCAGAAGACTAACTTTTATGGAAGTTTTTGAGGAAGTCAAAACTTGCATGAACAGCTTCAGTTATGTTTCAGCTGATTACTCTAAAATAGGATGAAAAATTTTAGAAGCTCAATGTTTTCTTCCTATGGTTGGGAGAAACAAGTTGGCTGCTGGCTGGTGAGGCTGTTATTTTGCTACCTAAAGAGCAGGCTCAGCTATGCCAGCTTCGCTTCAGTCTTTGGGAAGGTGGAGACTGGGAGACAAGGGCTTTTTTTTTTCCTTTTGCCATTCTTTTTTTTTTTTTTTTTTCCCCTGACAGCTTAAGTTGGAAAACTTGCAGTAACATGCCAGCAGTCACAATGAAATTAATTTCTTATTGCTCTGTATTTTAGGCTTCTACTAGAAGTATGTAATGTTTTATCACTCTCATTTGATTACTGCAGCAAATGGGCAAATGTGCAGCTATAGGACAGAGGGGCTGGGCTTGGCCTGGGAGCACTGCTGGCATAGAGCCGGCAGCTCTTAGCCCTTACAGGGGATGAGAATAGATACTCATTATCCTGGCTTCCCAGGTTGAACAAAGATCCCAACTGACTGTCTTGTTCAGCCTTATCTTACAATGCGTAATGCATATTAAAGGAGATGTTTGTATATTCTGAAAGATTTTTAATATAGTTGGTGTTTGGATCCTAACTGAAAAGCACTGGCTCCCTTTTTCTTTCCAAGTGCAACAAACAGTAGCTACCAGCGAATGCAGGAGCTTAGAGACTGTATTCCCAATGCATTGTTCAGGGATTTTTATTTCATACATCATTTCTTAGTCACAGCTGTATAATCATATATCATGTCTATAGAGCATAGCATGGCATTGAGGATGTATTCTGAATACACACTAAATATTGAAAAATCGACATAGAGAAAACTGTATTTTTTTCTACCACAGTTTGTCGGAGCCAATTTCTCAATTCTTTAAAATTCAACATGCTTTCCTAACAACTGCAGACCATTTGTCAAGCAAAAATCTACCCATATAGATTCAGTGTAGATTTGGTATTCTTAGGCACCGATGTAGTTTTGGGAGCTAATAAATAAATAACCAGAAAAAAAGATTTCTGTAAAATATACAGAGAAATGTTACTGACACTGTAATGGTCCTTAGTTGGGCAGTCATATCTAGAACATCTCCTGTCACAGTGAGTAGCTTCATGCCTGCATAAAATCCCCTGTCATAAATCATTAGCAGGAGAAGAACCTAAGACATGTAGGAACAAAACCATACATCTCATAGAAACGCCTGAACATGCAGCACTGTTTCTAATATTGATAGCAGTAACAGTTTTTATCCTTTCTTTGCATAAACTTCTAGGGAAAGATGGCATTTAACCAGACTGTATAAATGCCCTGCTTTAGTGTCTGGGGTCTGCAATAATGCTTCTGTTGTAATTATCATTTATTTATTCAACATGTGCCAAAGGAAGCTTCAGAAAGCCTTATGTATTGATCATTACAGCCGGTTATTTTTGCCGGTCAGCAGCCGTAGCTGACATACAACACTGCCTTTCTGATAGTTCTTCACTTGGAATGAGCTCCCCCAATGCTGGACTGGATCACAGCAGCTGTTCCATAGGCAGCTGCAAGTGGGTTCACTTGTAACAACAGAAAAACTTAGAAAACCTACAGACCTGACGCAGGGAAGTCCAGAGGAGAAGCTATAGACATGACTACTAATTTCCTCTGTAGGATTGCTTGTTGCCTTTATGCCTGAACGTGAGAATTTTTTTTCTTCTAGGCCATTAGCCACGAAGATGGAGATAAGAGATTTGAAGTAATCTATAAGCAAGTGATGTAGGTCATAACATGTTTGGAGTGGGCAGCCTGGACCCCATCTGTATTACTTATCTCCCTCTTTTTTTTTTTTTTTTCTAATCAAATTTGGCTTTTTTTGAATTTGTGAGTATCTTTAAGTTGCAGAATGCTGCTCAGAAAGAAACTCCAGTCCCTATCCTGAAGAACTAAAGGAGAATAAAAAGGCTGCTATGTTATTGTTCCCGTGGGTGGTAGGGGATTACATTTGGTTACTCAGGAAATCCCCTCCAGTCCTGTATTTTTTTCCATTTTGAAAAAGATAAATAAGGGAAAGATCATACAGTATAGCTAAAGGAGTGAGAAACATTAAAGCAACAAGAATAGACCCAGTCCTACTGGTCCCAAGAAGGTTGCTCTATATTTCACTTTATATATAATCATGAATTAATTCAAAAACTTACTGATTTATCTGGAGTTCTCCCAGTCATTTCACAAACTTTTGGATCTGATTCTTTGAGAACAAACAAGTGCAACTGTTGGTGAAAGATTAGCCAGAGCTAAAGTGCTTTCTTTTCTCCATTTGCTTGCTGTGCTTTCAGTAAGATACGATCTGCCATAATAATATATATGCATTGTCAACAGCCGGGTATCAAGACTCTGGATTAATGGGCTGCACAATGCAAAGGCAGCCAGCTGGTACTGTAGGATGTGCAGGCACAGGATAAGCACAGTCCTACAGCAGTGTGGTATTTCACTCTCCTGGATGAGGCTGGCACTCACTGGAGGATCTCTGCTCTGCATAGAGTTAACAGGACCTTTCCTTCCTTGTTATGCTCAGATGTTCTCATGCTGTGTTCTCTGAAGATAATATGCATCCTAATTTTACCTATGTTTTGTATTACCCATGCTTTTCTTTATGAGGTTATTCCATTCACCTAGCTACTTTGAAATTTCACTGGACAGTATGCAGTTGTAATGCCATGCATTAAAAATTATTACATTCACAATATCCGCAGCTCTTCAATCTTTCTGAGTTCAGTTTTAGAGAAACAGTGTCTCTGTACCACAATGCATCCTCTCTTCCCCTGCCATGCCCAGGAACGCACAGCCCTGCCCTGGAGACAATGCAGTGAGCTTCTACAGTAGCTCCCATCAAAACAAAATCACAACAGTTTTAATCTTATCAGTCTCAAATAGTGGCAGAAGTCTGTACAAATTCAAGTCCTTGCTGTCTGACAATGTCAGTGAGAAAACACAGTTCATCCTCATCCAAGACATCAGTTGTCATAGTGAACTGACAGTACACAAAGAGCTGCAGCATATAGTGCCAGCTCTAAAGCTGTAGATGATCCTTAATGTACTTTCTTCCCGCACACCCTCCCGGGAAAAAGCAACCTTTACTTCAGGTTGGTGAGGAAAAAACAACGTAAAACCTTATTCTGTGCAATGTATCAAAGAAACTTTCAATGCCCATTTAAAAATACCCTGAAATTGTGTTTTGCTGCTTGTATCTGTTAAGCACCTTTTAAAATATGATGTATATGGTATACATTATAGTATGCGTGAGCTCTTTAAAAAGCTCAGGGCAGACTGTTAGGATTTTTCCACCACGTTGGTAGCTATTTTAATTTTTTTAAGCATAATTTCTGTCTTCCCTCCTCTTGCACTACTTTGACCACCTCAAGGTCTGTTATTTGGTGTATTCAAAAATTAGTAGGAAATAACATTTTTCTTAAATCGTAGGGACTTAGTGTAGCTATAGATTTTAATGCTTGTGTGATGCTAATCAGTGATGATGAACAGAATTGTTTACATATCCCTTGAAGCAACTACTTAAAAAAGAAACCTTTTAAACATCATTGAAAAAGAATAATTAAAACTTTATACTCTAATGTGCTTTAGAACATGTGCTTTTATATGCAGTATAAGCTAAACCAGGTTTTTCAAGCAAGTTAGCTATCCAGTAACCATAACTGCATGCACAAATTGGGCATTCGTATGTGGAAGTGGCCAGTTTCCTTAACTGACACATGCCATTTACAAACCAGGCATGCAAATGTGCTCATATTTCTTATAGACAACTGAGTGCTAAATCCATTTGAAATCTTTTATGACGGGATACTTTGTTCTCTTTTCTTACCAAGATAGCTAAAGAGGTGATTCTGAGATCATTCATCAAGAACTAGAATGGGAGGCTGAGTCAAATCAAGAGCATAAATTAACCAGAACCACATTTAAAAGAATTATTTGCCTGAGATCTGGATTGAACTGTGACCTCAGGAAATCAGCCTGTTCAGTTTTGACCCAGAGTCAAAATTAGCTCTGTAGTTCCATACCCTAAAAAAAAAAAAAGAAAAAAAAAAAAAAAAAGATGTGACTGATGGGCATAGCTTAACTGAAAAGGTTATGAATCACTGATAAAGTTG
>JAVSBS010072622.1:0-10223 GCA_033124195.1 Coracias cyanogaster
ACTTGAGGCCGTTTCCTCTTGTCCTGTCACTTGTTCCTTGGGAGAAGAGCCCGACCCCACCTGGCTCCAAGCTCCTGGCAGGGAGTTGAGAGTGAGAAGGTCTCCCCTGAGCCCTCTTTTCTCCAGGCTCAACAACCCCAGGTCCCTCAGCTGCTCCTCAGTTCTCCAGACCCTTCTCCTTGTGCTCTAGACCCTTCCCCAGCTTTTTTGCCCTTCTCTGGCCACGCTCCAGCCCCTCAAGGTCCTTCTTGGAGACAGGAGCCCAAAACTGACCCCAGGATTTGAGAGGTGGCCTCCTCAGTGCCCAGTCCAGGGGGACAATCCCTGCCCTGGTCCTGCTGGCCACACTAATGCTGACCCAAGCCAGGACGCTGGTGGCCTTCTTGGCCAACTGGACACACACTGGCTCATCTCCAGCCAACTGTCGACCTGTGGGCAAGGAATGTTCTCCTGGTTCTTCCTCACTTTGGTGTTGGCCTCCAGATCTCTCAGCTACGTTACCGTCAAGTGTGATGGTGCGTGCTTGCGCTGTAGATACTCATCCCTTGGGACCTGGTTTGGACATTTCTCCTTCTTTCTGGGTTAGGTGGTGAAAACGGCTTCAACATCCCCACAGTAACGCTGTGCCCTGAAGTTGCCAAATACCTGAACGTGCCACTGGCTGCGCTGGCCCTGGAGCAACCTCGGGACATGGACGGAGTGGCCAAACGCCTCTTCTGCGACGCCTACATGTACATGTACCAGAGCAAGAAGATGGCGCTTTACAAGTGACCTTGGTGCTGGGGACCTGCGAGGCCTCAAACGTGAGCTTGGATCCACCCTGGGTGACAGCGGCCGAGTCTGGGTGCACTGAGCTTGAGCTTCTCCTTCTTCTTACCTCTTCCAGCGCCTGGTATCGAGCTCTCGACGTCAGCTCGTCTGGGGTTGTTAAATCCTGTTCCTGGCCTCAGCCGGTGATGGTTTGGACTTCCAGCAGGCCTGGACTCTGAATTATTTCCACTCATTTCTCATTCCCTACCTTCCCTTGCCACCCTCCTTCCTCCCCAGGTGCTCTGCAGCTCTGCCCTACCTCAGAGGCCTCCTCAACATCTTTCTTCTCGCTGCCAGCCCTTCCCTCCAAAGCTGAGGACCAGCAGCTAATCAAAACGTCAGCAGTTTTCTTCAGGTTCGCCAAGAGCGTGAGGAAACCGCGGCCTCACCCTGCGTGAGGAACCGTCAGCTGGTTTGGGTGGGAAGGGACCTTGAAGGTGATCCCACCCAACCAGCCTGCAGGGAGCAGGGACATCTCAACTAGAGCAGGTTGCTCAGAGACCTGTCCACCCTGACCTGGAATGGTTCCAGGGATGGGGCATCAACCACCTCATGATGCTTCCTTCCTCTTTTTTTGCAAAGTCCACTGTTACAATGTGACTGGGTGGTCTGACCTCGCTTCCAGCACTTGCTGTCCCATCTTTGCGTCCACTTCTGAGACCAAGAACAGAATTCGAAGGGCAAAAACGGACAAAAATGAAACACTCCTGGATTTTCTGCCGTGACCACCAGAAGGTTTAGGGTCTCCAGGTGGGAACTCGTTAAGTTAACTTAAATTTCCCAACTGGGGGTTCTCTGCCATGGAGTTACGCGAGTCAGGGCTTGGAACTGGGTTTCCCAGGTTCTGCTGAGGTGACACCAAAACCTTGAGACCCCATCCAGGAGCCCCAGAAGTGCAGCTGCCATCTTCCTCCTGCTCTTCTTTTTGTCCTTCTCATGCAGTAATTGTAATACGCAGCTTTGGGTGGGTCCTCTTGGGTTGGGCCACATGATACATGTGGTGTAGGAGCGTTGTTGCAAGGTTGCGACGTCAGCTGGGCCCTCAACAGCTTGATGGTTGTATCAAGGTTCTGCTGCGTCCCTTGTTTCTGTGGGTGGTGGCCACAAAGGACGGCTGGTGTGTAATGAACCCAGATTGTTAACCCACAGTTCATGTTGTGAGAGCACCTCTGTCCGGTCCACCTTCTAAATGTCCTACCTGAGCATGTGGGCATCAACACCATGAGGCACCAACGTGTCCTTGTGGTAGAGAAGGTGAACAATGGCCTGGGCTGCGTTCAAGGTGGTGACAGGAGGTCAAGGGAGGGGATCCTTCCCCTCTGGTGAGGCCACCCCTGGAGTACTGGCTCCCAGTTTTGAGGTCTCCAGTACCAGAGAGATGAAAAGAGGCCAACAAAGGACCATGATGAGGGACTGGAGCGTGTCTCCTCTGAGAAAAGGCTGAGGGAGCTGGGACTGTTCAGCCTGGAGAAGAGAAGGCTTGGGGCGATCTCATCAATGTCCATAAATGCAAAGAAGCCATCAAGATCTTCTCCGTGGTGCCCGGTGTCAGGACACAAACACAGGTGGTCACCTCTGAACATCAGGCAACGCTTCTTCACCATGAGGGTGATGAGCGCTGGCACAGGTTGCCAAAGAGGTGGTGGAGTCTCCACCCTCGGAGACACTCAGAATGGACCTGGGTAAAGCCAAAGCACCAGCAGTTGATGTCCCTCTAGGTGAGGTGAGATGGTGGCAACAGCTCACCCCAAGGATGGGTTTACTCAGCTCCTGCTCATGAACTGCTGACCTCCAGCTGGTCCTCTGGGGCCATGGAGGGTGCTGCTGGCTCACTGGCCTCACCTACTTAAAGTTGCTCTTCATTCCTTCTCCTAGGACCTCAGGACAATCTCGACTCAGGTACGCGGTGGGGTGGAGGGCTTGGGGTTTTGTGTCTCTGGGACTTTGCTCTAAAAAAAAAAGTTGAAGTTTGAAAACTGTTCATTTTCCTGGTGGGTTTCTCTTTTCCACTCAAAAAGCCACGTGTGATACGGTGCCCACAGCTGGACCATCGCAACAGGGAGCTCCTGCCTGTTGGGTTCTTCAGAACCAAGCCCCATCAGGCCCTGCTTTTCAGTTCAGTTTTGGTTCCCCCTCAAGCTGCGGTGTGAAGATCAACCCCACGGCTCTTGGTGGAAGGGCGTAAAACGCAGCCACAGGGTTGGGGCCTGGTGGTGCACATCTCCCAGGGGATTACCCTCCCGTCCTCCCTCACCATGCCTCAGTGCTGGGTCTCAGAAGGTCTGGGGGAAGGATTTATCACCCCCTTGGTACAGGTTTGGGCAGAATAGAGAAAAATACGTGGCGAAGATTGAGCTCCTGCAGGTTTGGGGTTCTTTTTTTCCCACATTCCAAACTTGATCCTGGTTTGATGAAGCCTTCAACCAGTCACTGCCTGGGCATGTGACCTACCCCCGGTGGAGCTACAAAGGGCTTTCCACTGGAATCAGCATCATAGAATCATTTAGGTTGGACAAGACCTTCAAGCTCATGAAGTCCAACCGTTAAGGGTCATAAGATGCCACGTGGCACCTGCTGGGGCCACCCCCAGCTGCTCTCCTGCTTTTCCATTCCAACTTCAGCCATAAACCATGAAGCAATGGGCAGGACGTTGAATGAAATGTTCAAGCTGAAGGTAACAAGTGTGGTGAAGGACCAGGGCAGCCACGGGGTGGGGTTGTAGCACATAAAGGCCTTTATTTAGGGGTTTTTTTTTTGCTTAGGATGAAGCTAATTACAGGGATGTCAACCTGGAGCTGGCCTCCAGGCCCCAGGGACCATACGTAAAATGGAAAGATGTGAGATGTGGCCACAGAGCCACCGCCTAGAAGAGGAAGGGCAAAGTCGATCTGCCACAGATGTCCCCCAGGACATGTGTTGGTCAAAGGGCTGCCCCTTTCCATGGTAGGACCCCTTCTTGTGCGCTCAAGATGTGGTTACTAGTGCCACCGAGGAGCTTCAGCACGGGGTGCCACCACAGAAGGTGCAGGGTTGGTAGGGCCACCAAGGTGGGCAGTGCTACCATGGCAGAAGGCACAAGGTTGGGCAGGACCACGCGGGCAGCAGAACGGTCACGGCAGAAGGTGCAAGGCCACCAAAGCAGGCATGAAGTAACCACCACCTCCCAGCTCCACCTGCCCCCAGCTTTGCTACTGGGACATCAGGATGCTCTTCCAGTTCCTGCAGGATTCTCAGATTAGCACCATGCAGCAGCAACATGGTTACAACCGTTCCTTCCCAATTAGTCACCTAGTCTTCACAAGAAGGTAGAAGAAGAGCTGAACCCAGGCTCTGCCCAGCAGGCAAGTGGAGAAGCCCTCATTGGCTGGCCTCCCGCAGCTTGGTGAGGAGGTGGTGGAGCTTCTCCGTCATGGCCACCTAGCATGGGAGCAAGGCAAGGGGACAGTGAGGGGGTGGTCCCCACAGCCACATAACTGCTGCAGCTCTGTGGTGGAGCCATGGTGGCTTTGCTGAGGCCACCACGGCGGGTTCCTGGGTGAGTATCAACGGCGCCTGGCAAGAGGTGGACCTACCGGGTAGGGCTGTGGGTCATGGAGGCGGCGGTGAGCGGGGCTGAGCAGGCTGAGGGACACCTGCACATGGTTCCTCACCTCTGGCAGGCTGGGCAGCGGCTCACACACCTGTAGGCATGAAGATACGTGACTGTGTCCACAGGAGAAGATGGCCACTGGGCCCCAGTGAGCCAGCTCCAAGCTGGACTCTGATGCCACCGTGTCCAGGATGGCACCTGGAACATCTCAGATGTAAGGAAACACCCTTTGATCCTGACATTACTGCCAAGATACCGCCAGCCTGGGTTGGTCCTTGAACAACCCAGCAGCAGAAGGCAGAGCCACCCCTGACCTGGCCATTTCTGAAGTACGTGCGGTGGAGGAGCTCCACGGTGGTGGGCACAACCTTGCTGGTCTCACCAAGCTGCCCCAGGACACGGATCACCAGCTCCTCCCCTGCAGTGGGTGAGGGCTCCTCCTCCAAGGCCATGAGGTCCATGAAGGGGTGACCTGCGGGTGTCAGGTTAGGGGAGAGCAGGTGTGTGGGACAGCAAGAGGGTTACGGAGCAGGTCAACAGGGTGGCACCATGGCAAGGGTCTCCCAACTCACCAGCAGCATCGTAGAGCCGATAGATCGTCTTAGCCCCTGGGATCATCATCTTCTCCTCATCTTCTGTGAGCTTCAGGCACGGGGAGCCGTTGACCTCCACCAGCTGTAGGAGAAAGAGGTTAAGGAGAGGGGCACCTTATTTTTGTCACATAAGAGGGGTGAAGACCAAGCTGAGCTGTGTCCTCGGTGTCCCCAAGGGCTGGGCAGGCCACTAATCAACAAGCTGAATCAATCATAAAACCCCCTCAGACCACCCCAAAGGTGGACATCCTGCCTGCAGGCTGCTGGTGACAGTGGTCTCCTGAACATTAAGTCCAAGGAGGACGTGGATGATGGGATTGTGTGCCCTCAGAACTTTGCAGATGAGACCAGCTGATGCCCTTGAGGGACGGGAGACCTTCTTGTGGCCTTTCAGGTCTTAAAGGAAGAAACTGTCCACTTTGAGGGTGGTGAGACCCTGGCCCAGGTTGCCCAGAGAGGTGGGAGATGTCCCACCGCTGGGTGTGTTCAAGACCAGGTTGGATGGGGCCTTGAGCAACCTGCTCTAGTTGGAGGTCTCCCTGCCACGGCAGGGGGCTTGGAACTGGATGATCTTCCCTTCCAACCCAAACCTCTGTATGATTTGATGACATCAGCCTCCCAGCATTGTCCCCTCAGGGCCAGGTCCCCCTTTGCTGCCCAGCGCCAGTCCCACAAAGCCTGGGAGAAGCTGATGAGCCCCTCGCCACCCAAGCCAAGCAGGTCACCGAGCTGCTGCCACCACTACCTTGTAAACGCAGCCCAGCGATGGCTGCAGGGGACACGTCACCAGGTGCGTCCCCACGCCGATCATGTCTATCTCGTTCCCCTGGCGTGGCAGAGAAGACAGTGACCATCAGCAGCTCAGTCCTACCACTGGTTTTCATCCCACGCCAAAACCAGAGCCACGAGGGCACCTAAGAGGCTGCTCCACCCAAAGGTGCCCCGTGTCCGTCTGTCCCACCCAAACCTCAGCAGCACCAGTGAAAGCCAAGCTGATGTCACAGCTCCATCAGCGGCCACCTCACCTCCCGGCGGAACTCCTCCAGGCTCTGCTCGCTGATGTCATTGCTGACGGCGATGGGGATGGTCTCAAACCAGGGCACCTGGAAGCTGGTGAGGACTTGGGGTTTGGGGGAGAACCCGTGAGCCTGCTCACAGCAGCCCCTTGAGCCATGACAGTGCCCACCCCAGCAGGATGAGGTGGCCAAGCAGGGAAGCCATCAACTGGTGGCAACCAGCCCAGGCTTGGTGGGACACTCACTGAGCACCGCAGGCTCGGAACGCTTGGCGGATCTCCTTGGACTGCTTGGCCAGGTCCCCACTGTCCAGCCGCACCCCGATGGCCCGGTACCCCAGCTGGTCCAGGGCCAGCGCCACGGCACAGAAGTTGGGCAAACCGCTCCTGGCATGGGCGAGGAGAAGGTTGGTGGGACAAGGACCCAGGATGGATCCAGCGGCGGGTCCGAGCCCTGCGTCAAGCAACAGCAAATGCTCCCAGGTGGAAACGTCACTGCTTCGAGGCCACCAAGGCGGGACACCTCCATCCCCTCAGCCGCGATGGCAAAGGTGCCTTGGGAGGCCCCAACGTTCTCACCTTCTGACGCAGTACGTGTCCAGCAGCCCCTGGAAGTCATGCGGGAAGCTGACAGCGTAGGACACGAAAGCAGCGAACTCGCCCCGGTTGGTCTTCTCCAGAGGGGTCTGCAGCACCTCACACACCCGCTGCAGCCACGACTCAGCCAGCGTTGGGAGATCCACCGGTTCTCCTCCTTCCAGCGGCGGCAGCTCCTGCGCAGGGAGGTGGGCAGGAGACACGGACTTTTCACACCTTGTGGCACCTTGCACGGCACCGAGCAGAACATCCCACGGGTGGTGACGCTCACCCGGGGCTGCACCTCCTCCAGCGAGGTGAAGGACATGATGAAGGAGTGGGCGACGGTGCCACGCACCGGGATGCCGTAGAGCTTCCCCGCCAGGACGTTGCTGGTGCAGTCGAAGCCTACGAGGAGGGGACAGAGGCGCCGGTGATGGCGCGGCCGCGGTGCCGGGGGGACGCCGCAGAGCCACACTCACCCCCGATGTAGGAGTATCTGGAGGCCGAAAGGGCACCGTCCGGTCCTTGAGCACGACGAAGCCCCATCTCCATCAGCTTCACGTCCGGGCCGGCAAGGAGGCGGAAGCGGGCGGCGTTGGTGGCCACCAGGCTGGGGGAGGAAGGGACGGGTCGTAGGATCATAAAATAGGTTGGAAAACACTTCTAAGATCATCAAGTCCAACTGTCAACCCAACGCTACCATGACCCACCAGACCACGTCCCCAAGTGCCGCGTCTACATGTTTTTTTGGATGCCTCCAGGGATGGTGACACCAAGCCAAGCTGAGCATGAGTCAGGACACAGACAAGGTTGGGAGGGGCTCCAGGACCTTCTCAGCTAGACCACAGCCAAGGGGTGGGGATGTGGCAGGGACCATCACAGGACTCCAGCATGTCCCTGTCCCCTGAAGGACCTTCTGAGGGGTTCCTCTGTCCCCCTCAGGGCTGTCTCTGTCCCCCCGCAGGTCCCACTGGGGGATCTCCCTGTCCCCCACATCCCTCTGAGAGACGTCCCTGTCCCTCTGCAGTCCTCCTGTGTGCCGTCCCTGTCCCCTGAAGGTCCCTCTGAGGAGTTCCCCTGCCCCCCAACAAGGTCCCCAAGGGGGTTACCCCTGTCCCCCAGGTCCCATTGGAGGGTTCCCATGTCCTTCAGGTCCCCAACAAGGGCTGTCCCTCTTCCCACACCACAGGTCGCCTCTGAAGGACACCTGGAGGTCCCCTCTGTCCCCAGGTCCCCCCTAAAGGACTCACAGGGGTCCCCTCGGAAGGACCTCCCAGGTCCTCCTCAATGGCTGTGGCAGTTGGATATGTCCCTACCTGGCGTAACTGACCAGACACAGCAAGGTGCTCTCCAGGAGCTGCACCACCAGCAGAGGCCCCTTCACCTGCAGGAACGGGACCTGCAGGGGACAACCGGACGATGACATCCTCATCCTCTCCAGGCACGTGGGAGCTGAAGGCCCCCACAGCACCTCCAAAGCAGGAGAGGGAACTCAGCGTGTCCCACCCTGGCAAAGACAACGGAACCCTCTGGCACGGCCGAGACGGTCACCTCCGAGGCATCCAAGGTGGCCAGGTAATCGAAGAAGGCGTCCTCGGTGGTGCTGGGCAGGACGGAGCGCAGGTAGGCAACATCTGCAGGGGCAGAGCTCAGTGGGCGCTGGGACAGGTGGTCTTCAAAGCCATGAGGTGACACGGGAGGGACCGAGCCTCCCGTGCCGGGGATGGTTGACAGCGTGAGGACACCTCACAGCACCCACCACCGCACGAGGAGATGTGGTGAGGTAGGGAGGTACCATGACCCCCAAAGTCCCCTCTGAGGGACTGTCCATGGGAGCAGTGTCCTCCTGGAGGGTGTCTCAGTGTCCCGCAAGTTGCCCTGAGGGTTGGCCATGTCCACCCCCCATGCCCCAGATCCCTCTGAGGTGTCCCTGTCCCCTTGAGGTGTTCTGTCCCCACACAGGTCCCACTGGGGGGTACCTCTGTCCTCCAGGTGTCTCCCAAAGGGCTTTGCCCTCCACTGCAGGTCCCATCTCCCCAGGTCCCTCATGAACGACCCCCAGGGTCCCCCCCCGTCACCAAGTCCACCCCAGAGGACCCCTGGAGGTTGCTCTTGTTCCTGTTGTCCCCTCTGAGGTTCTCCTGAAGGTCCACCTCTCTCCCCAGGTTCCCTCAGAAGGACCTTCAGGGGTCCCCCCTATCCCCAAGTCCCCCCCAAAGGACCCCTAAGGGTCCCCTCTAGCCCCCAGGACCCCTGGAAGGACCCTTGGGGCTCCCTCCTCATCCCCCAGGTCTCCCCTACACGACCCCCAGGAGTCTCTCGGGTCACCAGGTCCCCTCTGAAGCACTCATGGGGGTCTCCCCTGTCCCCCAGGACCCCTGGAAGGATCCTCGGGGCTCTCCTCTGTTCCCCAGGTCTCCCTGAATGACCCTCCAGGGGTCCTCCTGTCCCCACGTCCCCCCCAGAAGGACCCTTAGGGGGTCCCCCCTATCTCCAGGTCCCCTCTGCAGTACTAAGGGTCTCCTCCATCCCCAAGCCCCCCTCACAGGTCCCCTCTGTCCTCTAGGACCCATGGAAGGACCTTTGGGGATCTCCCCTGTCTCCAGGTCCCCCATGAAGTTCTCCCAGAGATCTCTCCTGTCCCCCTAGAAGGACCTTCAAAAAGTCCCCCCTGTCCCCAAGTCCCCCCAAGAAGGACCCTCAAAAGTCCCCTCCAACCCCCAGGACCCCCAGAAGGACCCTCAAAAGTTCTCTTCAACCCCCAGAAGGACCCTCAAAAGTCCCCTCCAACCCCCAGGACCCCCAGAAGGACCTCTGGGGATCTCCCCTGTCGCCAGCTCCCCCATGAAGCCCTCCCAGATGGCCCCCCAGAAGGTCCCTCCAGGGTCCCCTCTGTCCCTCAGAAGGCCCCTTGGGGCTCCCTCCTCACCCCCCAGCTCTCTCCCGGCGTGTTCCCGCTCCCCGGAGCCCCCCGGGCCCGCTCCTCACCGGCAGCCGAGAAGCGGAAGGCGCGGAGGCCGCGCAGCCCCTCGGCCAGGCCGGCGCCCAGCGCGAAGGCCGCTCCGAAAGGGCCGCGGCGGAAGCTGAGCTCGGCGGCGGCCGGGGCGCGGTGGCGGCCGGCCCGCCAGTGCCCGTAGGCCATGGAGAGCTGGTAGAGATCGGCCAGAGGCGCCATGGCCGCGGGGCAGCCTGGGGCGGGACGGGACGGGAGGGGAGCGGCCCCAGCGGGGCCCGCGGCGGGAGGCGCGGCCGGGGAGCGGGGGACGGGACTGGGGACAGCGGGGTGGCCGCGGAGAGGGGACGCAGAGGAGAGGGGACAGGGGACACTGGGGACAGGGGACACAGAGAAGAGGGGACAAGGGACACTGGGGACAGGGGACACAGAGAAGAGGAGACTGGGGACACGGGGATGGCAGCGGAGAGGGGACACAGAGCACTGGGGACAGAGAGAAGAGGGGGCAAGGGACACTAGGGACAGGAGGTGGTGAGGACGGCAGGGGACAGGGGACACAGAGAAGAGGGGACAAGGGACAGTGCATTTTCCAAATGAAAAAATATTGCAGGTCATCTCTAAGAAGTCTATCCAACTAGGTTCCACTGGAGTTGCATCCAAGCAGGTCTAACAGCTGTGTCTGTT
>JAVSBS010072623.1:0-10197 GCA_033124195.1 Coracias cyanogaster
GCTTGTTGGGGTAGTGTCTCGCCTTGCCCTCGATCCTCTTCCCTTTTGGGAGGTGGTACGGACGCTGGCACCCGGACCACGACACACTAAATCATTCAGGCTGGAACATCTACCGATCAGCCAGTTCAATCACATTGCTCAGAGCAAGGTCAACTACAGTAGGCGGTTCAGTACTGTGTCTCACAGTGTTCTGAGTATCTCCAGGACAGAGATCCCACAGCACCCCCAGGCAATCTGCTCCAGGGTTCGACTACCTTCCCAGCAGAAAATGTTTTGTTTGGATTTGTTTAGTTTTGGGGTTTTTTTATAAACAGAACTTCTGGTATTTCCATTTGTGCCCTTTATCCTCTCACCAGGTGCCACTGAGAAAAGACTAGCTCCATCCAGTGCTGCTCCCCATCACGTATTTATACACATAAGCACCACCAGGTATTTACACACGTTCCCCCTGAGCCTTCTCCTCTCCAGGCCAAATAAATCCCAGTGCTCTCAGTCTCTCCTTATACACTTGATGCCCTAGTTTCTTAGTGACCTTCACGGCCCTTTGCTAGACTCAACCCAGTAAGTTCACATCTTTTTTCAACTGGTAGCCCAGAACTGGTCACAATGGTCTGGATTTGGTGATCACCTTGCTTGACCTGCTGACAACACTCTTCTTCATACAGCGTCCTGGTGGCATCCTTTGCTGCACTCACATTCAACCTATCAGGACCCCCAGGTCCTCCTCTGCATAACTTTCTATACAGTTGGTCCCCAGTATATACAAGTGCTTGCAGTTCTTCCTTCCCAGCTGCAGGACTTTGCACTCGCTTTTGTAGGCCTTCATGAGGTTTTACCACCCAGCCATTCCTCCAGCCTGTTCAAGTTCCTCTGAAGAGCACCAAAACCAGACAGTGTGTCAAACACTTCTTCTCAATTTCACATCAGCTGCAAATTCCCTGAGGCTGCACTCTGTCCTGTCACCCATGTTTTAAATCCAGTTTAAACCTCATTCAGCCCCAGCATCCTCCCCTGGGATACACCACTAGTCACTGGCCTCCCAGCTGGACTTTGCACTGCTGATTGCAACTCTCCAAGCCCAGCAGTTCAGGCACTTTTCAGTCCACCACCCACTCATCTAATCCATAGTTCATCAGTTTGTCATCAAGGAGGTTATGAGAGACAGCACTGAAAACCTTGCTAAAGTCAAGATAAACACCTGCCATTGCTTTCTGCTCACTCACTGAGATAAGCCTTCTATGAGGAGCTGACTCTTGAGGTGTTTAAGCACAATTTACTTTTCATAAAATTATCCTGGCTATTCTCCATCCCTTTCACCTCCTCCATATGTTTGGACATGGCTTCCAGGAGGATTCGTTCAATCACCTTCCTGGGGGTCAAGCTGAGGCTGGTTGGCCTGTAGCTCCCTGGATCCTCCTCCTTGTCCTTCTTATAGGCAATGGCAATATTTTGTGTTCTCCGAGATTCCAAAGGGAGCTGCCTATTTAAGGCAAGTAGGCCAAACCCTGTTGACCCATTATTTACCTCCCACCTAACGCTACAAGGTCAAAATCTGCTTGAAGGACCTCTACTCTTCATCAGCACGCTCACCTGCATTTCCAGGGAACTACAGGAGTTTCTGGCCAACAGGACATAAACAATACACAGAACACATGTTCTTTAACATATAAGCTGAAACAAAGCCTTGAAGAATAACTGGCAGTCTCACAGCTTGAGGCTGGTCCTTGAAACATAGAACAGCAAGGTGCTAAGCACCTTATGACCACCTCAGAATATTTCCACGAGTCCACCTTCCAAGCAGGCAGTTTTGTTTCTTTTTCTAAAGACTAAACTACCACACTTGTGGCTAAGATTACAGCAAAACAACTTCCTTCTGCATGCAGGGAACTTACATCGCTTGTGGATATAGCCTTGTTTAAACATTGCATCCACAAAGACAAAGTCGCTGTAGGGAGAGCGCTCCATCACCACACCTTGGCCTGCAATCAAAAGGAGGTCCTAAGTCAGCAAGGCTCAAAGACGCTGCTGGCAGCAACATTTCAAAATAAAAACAGTTATGCTCTTACAGGCAATCTTCTAAATGCTTTTCTAGACATTTTAAATGCAAAAAAAAAGAGTGAGGATTTGGCTCACACAAGCGCATGGGATATGTAATGCTGAACACACCTGTCCCAGCCATCTATTCTCCAACTGTGCCTGTCACTGTCAATTACTGTGCTATTTAAGGAGTATATTTACGTACATGTCTGAAACTTTCTGGTATTCACATCTTTTCTTCATTTTTGGAAAACACTTCCTAAAGCACAAGTAATCAGTGTTGGTATAGGAAATCTCGCTCAAACTATAACAATACCACCACAAAGCAGTATCTAATGAAATGGAAAAGACTGATCAAAAGACGCCATCAGGAGCTAAGTCTAGGGAGAGTTTTTCAAAGGCTGTACAACTTACAGCTGTCTTGGAATGTTTAAAACGCCTTTTGGAAAGTAATCATCAGGGATTGCCAAATTAAAATGAAGGAAACTGGTAAAGTAGGTATTTCCTTCACTAGAAATGATACAAGATACTGTTCTAACAGAAAACGTGCAACGTGGTTTCTAAATGGGCTGTTAACCTGTACTCACTGAGTGGGGGGGAACAGAAAAAGCTTAACAAGAGCCTTTCATTTTAAAAATGAAGATACTAGCAAACTAATTCAAAACAGCTTACTCACAACTCACACTCAGAAGTTAATTTAGAAATGAAACAGATTTCCTGTGAAATCTAACCTGTGGTCAGCAGATGCTCCAAGGCATCAGCATACTGCAAAACACGGTTACCAAAAAGCCAAGCCTGCAGTCGGTAAGAGTGTCCATCGGCGCATTTTGGATCAGTGTAAAACCTCTCGAGGTTACAGAAACCATTAAATTTCTCATGCAGCAGTGTTCCATCTCCTGTGATTCTGTCTAGGTAATGGATGTCTGCTTCAGGGAAATACTTCATTCCTGACAAAAAGAGGAACCCACAACAGAGCATCAATGAAAATAATAAGTTTTGTTCATTTACAGTAAACATATAGTGCTTCAAACAACTCTTGTAAACAGCACAAAATCCTTTGGTCAATCACATTAGATAAACCCTAATTTGAAGTACTGCCACCTTTCACCCCCCCAGGGAGAGCTCAGCTATCAGTCTAAGCAGAACCTTTTTGCCACCAATCCTCTAGTCACCTGGATACTTTGTACAGCTATGCAGCAGATCCTACCTATCAAGGTGCTCAGTGACTCTAGCAGAGCCAGAAGCTCAGTGAGCAAAATGACTTTGTGAGAACCGAAATGTCATTCACAAAAAAAATCACACCCACACAAGTATCCCACAGATCTGACAAACGCCCATGCTCACCTCAAGCCTCACCAATGTTTTATTTTCTCCTTATCTGGAAGCTGTCCACATTAACTGTGGCATTGCCTAAAAAATAATTTGCTTGTCAAGAATTGCTGGCCCAGTAAACTAACCTTCTTCCCACAAGAATTACAATTACACTCAAAATTCTATGAGAATCATAAAATCATTTTGGTTGGAAGAGACCTTTAAGATCAAGTCCACGTGTTAACCCAGCACCGCCAGGTCACCAGTAAATCATGTCTCTCAGCATCAAATCTCCATGGCTTTTAAACCCCTCCAGGGATGGGGACGCCATCACTGCCCTGGGCAGCCTGGGCTAGGCCCTGACAACCCTTTCAGTGAAAAAAATATTTCCTCATGTCCAACCTAAACCTCTCCTTCAGCAACCTGAGGCCATTTTCTCTTGTCATACTGCTTGTTCCTTGGGAGAAGAGACCAACCCCCACCTCACTCCGACCTTCTTTCAGGGAGCTGTTAAGAGCAAGAAGGTCTCCCCTGAGCCTCCTTTTCTCCAGGCTCAACCCCAGGTCCCTCAGCCGCTCCTCACAAGCCTTGAGCTCTAGACCCTTCACCAGCTTCGTTTCCCTTCTCTGGACACACTTCAGCACCTTGATGTCCTTCTTAGAGTGAGGGGCCCAAAACTGAACCCAATATTCAAGGTGCAGCCCCCCAGTGCCCAGTACAGGGGAACAATCCCTGCCCTAGTCCTGCTGGTCGCACTAGTGCTGACACAAGCAAGGATACTCTTGGCCTTCCTGGCCACTTGGGCACATGCTGGCTCATCTTCAGCTCGCTGTCCACCAATGCTCCCAGGTTCTTTTCCACCAGGCAACTTTCCAGCCAACTGTTAACTATTAAAAAATAGATAAAATAAGATGTACCTAGTTTTTCTGCTACTTGTTGTGCAAGCTTGCCCTTCCCAGAAGATAAGTTTCCCTCCACTGTAAAGACTTTGCTGTATTCAGTGAACTTTTTTGTAGTTCTTTCTCCCAGCATATACGCCAGCCAGCCATACTGCAAATTCTGCTCAGGGCTGATATGAATTCTTGCCTGAAAAAAACCGCAGTAAAAATAGCATATTTTAGATGAAGTGGCCATGCTCAAAGTGCATATCTAATACAAAGAACTTTCATACATTAATGTTAATGCTGTCATTTCAGCTTAACAATGCAAGTGGTATTTAGGCTGAGAAGCTGCTTATGAAACTCACAGCTGAGACAACAGAAATAACAAAATAATTTTCAGGGTGTTTAAAGCTTGAGGCAGTACTGCTCTGCCCAAACTCTGCCCTGAACCTACACAGTGACTGAACCTTCCGAGACTTCCTGAAGGCCAGAGACACACGACATTCCCAAACCAGATCCTACAGCAGGCTTTTGCTTGCATATTTCTTTGTTCATTGTTGGGTAGATATTAACATTAAAATCCCTCCTAGTCTCTCAGGACACTCTCCCAGTGTCTCCGGAGAGTTAACAGCTTCATTTCTGCACAACATAGTTCCTGGACAAAGGCTGAAAGAAATACCCACCTGACCTGTACAGCTGAAGGCAGTACCTTACTGAACCATGCTCAACAAAGCCACCCAGACACTCTGGTAAAAACTGGATAAGCCTTATTTTGAGCAATGTAGTGACCTGACATACAGAAGATTTTGTTTTTATTTAACATTCTTCTGCTTGCACTACCAAATATCACATGCACAAGATGAAGGTCACTAGATCACCATAGTCCGATCTCAGGTATTTATTTGTGCCTCTACCTTAAGTCTTGCCCGCTCCCTGAAGCCCCTGCATTCAGCCACTGGGAACGTCCCCTCCCAAGGAGCAGCCCACCCCAGCCCAGCCTCCTCTCGCCATAGGGCCATCTCCAACGCTTTCAGAGACACGGCCCCTCCGAGCACAGGAACGCTGTGGGAGCGGGCAGACGCCGGCTCGGGGGCCCAGCCCCGTTCCTAATGGCAGGGGAAACGGCGCTACCTCCATAGTCTCTACCCCACCTCCCCCAGCCCCGCGGGAAGGCGGGAGCGGCCCGGACACCCCAAGGTGAGCCCGTCCCGCCGCGATGAGGGGCGGCCGCCGCAGCCTGGGGAACGGCGGCTGGGTGCAGGGAGGTCCCCCGGCCCCGGCCCCGGCCCCGCTCACCGCAGGCACGACGGCGCTCCCCAGGCGGCCCCGAGCGGCGGCGGCCGCGGCCGGGCCCAGCTTGGCCACCCACAAGGACATGGCGACGCCAGGCAAGAGACGCGGCCAGCCTCGCCGCGACGGAAAGGGGACGGGCGCGGGAAGATGACGTCACGAGGGAGGGCCGGGCGCTGGTGTGGGGCCCGTATGACGGCGCGGTCGCTCCGCCCTCCGCTCTCGGTAACGCCCCCTCCACCCGGTCACGCCCCCTGCCTGTCATGCCGGCAGCGGGGATGGGGTAGGAAACAGGCAGGCAGGCAGGCGGCAGGCGGCAGGCAGGCAGGCAGCACGCAAGTCACAAGCAGGCAGCAGGCAAACAGCAGGCAAACGGCAGGCAGGCAGCAGGCAGGTCACAGGCAAGCAGCAGGCAGGTGGCAGGCAGGCAGTAGGCAAGTGACAGGCAGCAGGCAGGCGGCAGGCAAGCAGCAGGCAAGTGGTAGGCAGGTGACAGGCAGGCAGCCGGCAGGTGACAGGCAGGCAGCAGGCAAGTCACAGGCAGGCAGGCAGGCAGGCAGCTGGCAGGTGACAGGCAGGTGGCAGGATGGCAGCAGGCAAGTCACAGGCAGGCAGCAGGTAGGTGGCAGGCAAGCAGCAGGCAAGTGGCAGGCAGGCAGCCGGCAGGTGACAGGCAGGCAGCAAGCAAGCAGCAGGTAAGTGGCAGGCAGGCAGCAGGCAGGTGACAGGCAGCCAGAGGTGTCCATCGTGGCACCTCAGGCATTGACCCCTGGGCCAAAATGGACAGGAGGTCTCCCGCCTCTCTCTCATGCTCCCCCTGCCCACTGGGACCATGAGTCAAGAGGAGTGGCATGCTCGGGGCTTGAGCTTTGGGGACACAAGCTGCTTATTCCTGGTTCTTCTGCCATGACAGGATGTGAGCAGGCACCAGCCATGTTGTGTCCTTCATGTCACTTTCCATCAGCTTCCATGTCGGATCACACAGTCAGATGTAAAGGATGCAGCCCATGTGCCCCTCTCGCCCCCTGACCACTGACCAGGGACATCAAAGGCAGCCTCATCCCAGTGTTCCCGCTCTGACCTGGTAGAGCGTTGGCAAGACCACTGCTCCCCATTCCAGACTGGTGGGTGCTTGTCTGTTAGAATGAAGGCCCTGGTGTGTTGCTTTCCACACCACTCCAGATTTGCAAAGGCAAAGAGGTGGAAATCAAGACCTGCCTCCTTCTCCAACTATATAGGTGCCCATGATCTGAGACAGCTTTCAGTTCCTCATCTAAAACACCTCCTGCCATATGCTTCGGGCTTTTGTTTCGGGGCGTGTTTGCTAGATGGGGACAGTATGACACCTTACATACTGGCACCTCTGAGTGATCCCATCCTTGTTTATGTCCTTACACATCTCACCGTTCTCCTTGGAGAAGAGGACAGTGAAGATCCATCAAGTGCAACATGCATTTGTCACTCTTGGTGATGCTACCAGCTGCTCCCAGCCTGGCCTTGCTCCACCATCATGGAGAAAGAATCCACATCACTATCTGCAGAGAGAGGGGCATCTGGCATCTGCCTGGTGTGTCTCACCTTTGCTCTCTGCTTGTGGTAGAGCTCCCTGTACCTCCTTCCACATGGATGGGGGTGAACTACATTGATGACCTCTAGAAATGAAAGATAGACTTGGAATTGGGGCCACAAGGAGGTGGAAAAGAGAGGACATGAGAGATAACTCACCAACATGTGCTTCTGCAGCCAAGAAGTGCCCAGCCTGTTTGCACAAACCCTGCAGAAGGCTCAGGGCTCAAGTGACAGCAGTTGAGGACAAGCTCCTCATGCATACACCAGAGCTGGCCAGCTGCAGCTTGGGCCAACCCTACTACTCCTGCCTGTGGCTAGGGCTTTGGGTGCCGGAAGAGAGTGGATGCCTTAACCACAGGGCAGGAGAAGACGCATCCTGGAAAGCACCTAGATGCCCACACAGCGGATCGATGTGGCAGTGGTGAACCTCGCTGCTGCTCTTGGAGGTTTTGCTGATCTTTGCCACAAGATGGGGCTGGGTAATGCTGAAGGAAAGTTGCTTTTTCCCTGCCTGCCACTATGGCTTGTCCCACAGTGCCGTGTTGAGCGTCAACAAGCCCCCATCTCACCCAGGCTTGCTGGAAAGGCTGCTGATGCTGCTGACATCTGGGGTAGCACATTCAGCACATCTTCTCTGTAGAAGCTGCTCCTGTCTCTGCACGGCTGCAATGCACAGTTGCTGGAAACCATGTAGGTGGTTTTGCTTCCCCTTCTTTTTTTGTTTTGTGCTCCGTGTGGGCCAACAGGAACACTGGAGAAACCACTCTGCTTTGGGAAGCTTTCAGACCAACTTTGCTTTGCATCTGAAAAAATCCATTTGCCCAGCCAGCATAAACTTTCCTGTTGGTCAAGGAGCAGAAAACTGGGGAGACACCTCTGAACAAACCAAAGACTTTAGTTTTCTAACATTCAGCTTTGGACCAAGCTTTGAGGTCTTGGAAATGCCTTGTTTAAACAAGTGAGTGAAGAAGAATCAAGGAGATGTCAGAGTGGGAAGGGATGTCTGTGTCCCATATCAAGTGTCTCCGTTCTATCTAAGACCACACTCCCTGGGCTGGGGTTTCTTCTATTTGCTGGAAAAGAAACTCCTCCAGAAAAAGGAGCAAGTGGAGGCTTAGCACTGCCTTGTGCTGCCTTGCAGAGCATGTCCACTGCCACTCTGGGCTGGTTTGGGGAGCTTGGTGGGCAGAAGACCACTGCAGTCACTTGCAGAATTAGTCCCTGCAGTGCTCTGCTGACATGGTAGGGCTCAGTGCTGCTCCCTGACCTGTGACTGGACTCTGCCCAACTTCTTCCTCCATAATCATATTTCTTCATCTATTTAGCTCCTGCTTTCACCCAATATGGAATTCCCAACCTGTTTTCTGCTCAGGGATTGGCATCACTTGTGGCTATGAGCAGAGTGGCTACTCCCTGGTGCTGCTGGAGACATGGCCACGCTTTCAGTCCTGTCCTGTACCCCAGCCAGCAGAGGCTGTGAGGCTATGATGTCCTGTCAGCATGGGTCTTGCTTGTGCCAGGGTCCCCCTTGGCTCCCAGCTCCTCATGTTACTGCCTTCACCACGAGCCCTGGCCCTGAGGTGCTGCAAGGTCTTGCTCCTATGGCTGCCCTGGGTCTTGCCCCACTTTACTCCCCCAAACCCTGCCTGCCTGTGACCCTAGGCTCCATAACTATCCCTAGCCCTGGGGCTCCTCAGCGTTGACTTCCAACCCCTCCCCACCCTGCCTCTGGGACTTCTTTGTGACTCCCCATCTCTGTCCCAGCTCCAAGCCCCCATGTCTCGTCCCTGCCCTGGCTCAGTGTCACCCTGATGTAGCCCCATGGTGATGCATGGCACCCACAGTACTTCATAAGGAACACCTCCATGCATAAGGGATGTTGGTAGACCATCTGCCAGGGATTTGCAAGCACCAGCAGGTCTTAGTGGTGTTGGCCCTGTAGGCTCCATTTAATCTCAGCCCCAAGCACCTAGTCTTGGCCTTAGGCTGTACCTTTACCTATGTCTGTCTCTGTTCCTCTCTAATCTCCCTGTGCATGGGTGGACCTTGGACCTATGCTGCAGGTAGCCTCGTCTCCAGTCCTATCTCCCAGATGGACCTTGAACATATGCTGTAGCCTCATCTCTTGATCAGCCTCCATCTCTTGCTGCTCCTGCGCTCCCCCAGGCTGAACTGTGCTCCTTAGCTTGCCTTGCCTGGTGCTGTCACCAGAAGTTGCCCATGCTACCAACACCTCCCTTGGGTGAATTATCAGGGAGAGCACCCGTGGCTCATCTAACCCCCAAGGACAGCAACTCTCGTAGCTTCTTGGCAGGGAGTTGGGATGGAAGTAGATGCTGCCATTCTGCTGAGCACTGAGTCTTGAGCACACCAAATCTTCATTGGACCTGTTTTGGTACCAGAGAGGAGTTATTTTTCTCCGTTTCAGCTGGAGAAGAGGGTTTGCTTTCTGCTATCTCTTGTCTTTGAGCTTAGGCCATCATGGTCCCCCCTAAAGATACTTTGGCACTGGACAGCCAAAAATCAGTGCCCTGCTGAAAGCCAGTGACAGACTTTTGACCCTCCTAGCTATCATACAGGGGCCTGTGAAAGTCCTCATGCTGGAGATGATGAATATCATTGTTGGGGGTTAGATTTTCTTCCCTTTTGTTTCTTTTTACCTGTAGAAATTTTTTTTCCCATAAGTTACTAGGGAAAGCATTTTTGATGCCACCATTTCCTATGTAAAAAGCTCATCTCAAGGGACAGAAACATCTCGAGATTTAGGCTAGTAAAAAGAAGGGGGCGGAGCCGCCTGGCTCTGTCTCTTCGCCTCCGGGTCTGGCTGGAGGAGGTCGTTTGGTTTTCTCCTGGCTGTTAGCGGCTTTCACTCTCCCTTCCCTTCCCCCCACAACCCCCACCCCGTCCTTCACTGGGAGCTGCTTTTCTCCTGTCGTGAGGTGAGCCTTTCGCTAGCTTTTTCGACTGAGACTTTGTTAACATCTCACTTAAAGGAAGACTTGCTTTCCATCTGCCCGGGACCGAGTTTTTTTTCGCTGCCCCCTGCCCAGCCGGGAGCGGAGGCGCCGCGTCCTGGCTATGGCCCCCCCCCCCCCCCCGCACACACCCC
>JAVSBS010072624.1:0-10189 GCA_033124195.1 Coracias cyanogaster
CAGTGGTGGAGTCCCCATCCCTGGAGGGGTTTCCAAGCCGTGGAGATGTGGTGCTGAGGGACATGGGTTAGTGGTGCTCTGGCGGTGATGGGTTAACGGTTGGACTTGATGATCTGAAAGGTCTCTTCCAACCCAAACAATTCTGTGAGTCTGTCAGTGCAAAACCACCTTCTACATCATCTCCAGTCTGCTCCATGGAGAGACTCGGCGGGTACCACCACAGCTCTGCAGACTTCCCAGTGTTTTTAACTCCTGACGCTGGAGCAGATGGTGTGGTCGCTATCTTGGAAGGCTGACAGAGATCTTCTTTGCCATCAGCCTCCCCACTGCAATGCATTCCTTTTCCTCACATTTTTGTTGGAGCATTTCTCCTGCTCTGCTTTCTGCAGAGCCTGTTGAGGGTTAACGACCTTTGCCTCTAGGAATTTTTAGATGCAAACACAAGATACTTTGATCTTCTGTCACAGGTCCCTGGGACCCTAAACCAGCTGTGCACCACGCCAACAATCCAGCGCACCTCCTCACCAAAAAAACAAACCAGACACCCAAGCCTGGCTTATTTTTCCCCTCGTTCCTTACTTCCAGTAGTGATTTTTATCATGAAGTCAACTGACGGCACAGCGCAGGAGCCTGTGGCTGTGGGTGTGAAATGACAGCTCAAGGACTTCTAAAACAAGCCAATTGCAACCCAATTTCTGCCGTTTGGCTGTTTCCTATTTTAGCCTATCTGGAATTCCACCCAAATTGGCCGGTTTCAAGAGGCCTCGGTGGCAGGCGCAGCAGGTCCTGCTCCCAGGAGGGCAGCTCCAGGTCTGATGGACTCTCACGTTCCTAAGCCACCTGGTTGCACGGTGCGTGTCACTGTGCGTGGATCCAGGCATGGATCAGGGGCTCAGTGCTCCTGGTGCTGAGCAAAACAGATGGACACGGGACACGACACGCGATGCTCAGGAGGGTATCAATCCTACACACAACCCTGCAGTTGTACAAAACTACTGACTTGGAACCCCTCTGCCCACGGTTCTCTGCACTCAGAGGTACCTTGACCAGACACCTGCACAACGCGGGTCACATGGAGAGATGTGGGTTTAGAGGGACCTTCTGACCACAGAATTGTTTCGGTTGGAAGAGAACTTTAAGCTTATTGAGTCCAACCGTTCCCCCAGCACTGCCAGGGCACCACTAACCCCTGGCCCTCAGCACCACATCTCCACGCCTTGGAAACCCCTCCAGGGATGGGGACTCCACCACTGCCATGCCCAGCCTCAAACAGCCCTTCACAGCCCTTCCCACCAAGACATTGCTCCTCATGGCCAACCTCAACCTCCCCTGATAACTTGAGGCCGGTTCCTCTTGTCCTGTTGCTCAGGACAGGAGATCTCACCCCACACCTGGCTTCAACCTCCTTTCAGGGAGTTCCAGAGCATGAGGTCTCCCAGATCACCCCAACCCTGAAAGGTGGGAGGTTTCCTGTCCAGCTGCGGGTGGGGCATGGGGCTCAGAGCAGCTCCTCAGTGTCTCCAGCTCTGTGCTGGGCTGAGGAGAGTCCGTCCAGGGACGTCCGTCCCACTACGGCACTGTCTTTGCACTTCAGGTACCTGAAGCAGATTTCGGAGCTCACCTTCCCTGAGGAGGAGCAGCGGAAGAAGTTCAACCACCTCAAGAATTACAACCTGCAGGAAGAGATGAAGAACCTCAGGTGAAGTTGCCCTGCCCCAGGCGCAGCGCGGGGCTGGGGGTTGACCTTGCCTCATGTCCAGCCTCCTCCTGGGGAGCTGGGAGGGTCTTGGCATCTCTGGAAAAGGGTCTTTTCTGTCCCTGGTCCTTGAGGGTGTCCTCAGCGAGGGGGACAGCTCTTGGAGGAGTCCCTGGGGCAGGGTTACTGCCGGGTTCCTCTGGGTGCCAGCCATGTCTGTGGCTCTGCTGCTGGCTGCCGTGGCCCCCGTCAGTCCTGCCTGTGCTGAGGCGTCTCTCCCCTGACCGCAGGGAGCTGCTGGAGGCCACCCCCTCGCCCGTGGTCTTCTGCCACAACGATGTCCAGGAGGGTGAGTGCCCTGAGCCCTGGTCCTGCGGCCGGTTCGGAGCTCTGGTCTGCCCCGGCTGAGCCTGCCCTCCCCTGGGCGCAGCCTCCTGTCCCTGCCCAGGTCCTGCCAGGGCCCCTCTGGGCCCTTCTTGGGCACAGCCTCAGCCTCCTGCTCCTGCCAGGACCCCCCAGAGTCCCCCATGTGCCCCCGCCAGGCACAGCCTCAGCCATCTGCCAGGAACCCCCCACATTTCCCCCTGGGCACAGCGCTGGCCTCCTGCCCCTGCCTGGGTCCTGCCAGAACCCCCCCAAGACCCCCACACTCCTCACAGGTCCCCTCCTGGGCACAGTCTTGGTCTCTTGCCACTGCCCAGGTTGTGCGAGGGCCCCCCCAAGTCCCCCATGCTGCCCCCCGGGCGCAGCCTCAGCCTTCTATCCTGCCCGGGTGTTGCCAGGGCCTCCCTGGACCCCCTCTGGGTACAGCCTTGGCCTCCTGCCCCCACCCGGGTCCTGCCAGGCCCCCCCCCAGATCCCCTTTCCCGAGCCAGCCCCATCTCCACCCAGGGAACATCCTGCTGCTGGCTGGGCACGAAGCGTCCTCCTCCGACAAGCTGATGCTCATCGACTTCGAGTACAGCAGCTACAACTACCGGTGGGTCTGGGGGCTGGGGGGAGCCCCATGGGGGGCAGTTCGGGGGTCTCTTCTCACCTTCTACTTTCCCCAGGGGCTTTGACATCGGCAACCACTTCTGCGAGTGGGTTTACAACTACACCCACGGGTCCTGGCCCTTCTTCAAGGCTTCCCCAGAGAACTACCCCAGCCGGCAGCAGCAGGTAGAGCCCCCAGACCCTCAGCAGTAGTGGGGGGGGTCCTCGTGGAGGTGGCAGTGCCAGGGCGGTGCCGTGGCAGCGTCTCCAGCCCGCTCCGTCCCTTTCCCAGCTCCATTTCATCCGGCACTACCTCTCGGAGGACTCGGGGCGCCGTGGGGACACCACGCACGAGGAGCAGGCGCGCATCGAGGAGGAGATGCTCACCGAGATCAACCGGTGAGGGACGTGCCGGGGGGGTCCCCGTGGCCTGGTCCCCGCTGCATGGGGAGGGCAGCCTCCCCAAACACCCACCCTGCCCCTCGTCCCGCTCCCCCCATGCCCACAGTGGGGCGGGGATGGGGCTGATGGCTGCTCTCGATCAGGTTCGCCTTGGCCTCCCACTTCTTCTGGGGGCTGTGGTCCATTCTGCAGGCCAAGATCTCCACCATCAAGTTCGGGTACCTGGTGAGTGCTGCTTGGGGAAGGGGGGGCCGGGGATTGGACCCCCAGGCTCGCCCTGGGCATCCCTCACACGCCACTCCCTCCTCTGACTCGGGGTGTCGGGGTGGTCACAGGGGTGTTGGGGGACACGAGCAGCCCCTCACTCCCATTTTCCCCTTTGTTTTCCCCGCTTTTTCCCCCCCAGGACTACGCGCAGAGCCGCTTCGAGGCCTATTTCCAGCACAAGGCACAGTGCTCCTGAGCACAGCCCCCCCAGCCCTTCCGTGACCCCCCCAGCCCGCCCCAGCAGTGCCCGTGCCCTGGGGCAGGACAAGGACACACTGTGCCCTCCCATGGGGGCTCATGCCTGGACGGGGGGCTGTAACTGTTTGTGGGGGGCTCATGCCTGCTCTGGCTGCCCCCCCAAGGTCCAGGGAAGGGGAGGGAGAGGTGGGGGGGTCGCCTGGGTGTGTGCCCCCTGGAAAAGGGAACATCCTGCTTGGAGAGGTGGCACGTTGGCTGTGGGCCCGTGTCTTTGCCACCAGCTCTGGCCTGGGAGGGGGGAGGTGGTTGCCCCAGCCCTGGCTGCCCCCCCCACAACTGCCCCGGCCCCTCAGTGTTGGCACGTCCCTTGTCCCTGTGCTGCTGGTGCTGAGCGGGGCTTGAGCTGCGGGTCCTGGCTGGTGGGACAGCACCCAGCTGGACAGCGGTGGGGAGGGGGCTGGCGGGACCCCCATGCCCTGGCCAGCAGCGGGACCAGGGAGGGAGGGTGGGTGGCTCGGCTGTGCTGGGGGTCCCTGGCAGGGTCCTGCCCCTTGCGAGGGGTCCTGGGTGCTGCTGGGGGGCTGAGGGGTGCGGGGGACCTCTGCTGGCATCTCATTCCCCCCCACACCTCTCTGCAGAGCTCTGGGGCTCCCCCGGGCCCTGGCCTGGTGTCCCTGCGGCTCTCTGGGGGCCGGGGGCTACTTTGTCCTCCCCCTCCCGACAGCAGAATGTAAACTCTCCTCAGACCAATAAACGCTGTGGTGGTGCACACCTCGCCTCCCTCTCCATGGCCCTGTGGCCACCAGCCCCCTCCCTGCTTGCCCAAGGTGTCCTAGACCCTCCCAGGCTGTCACAGTGGGTAGGGGGCTGCCCCACGGCAGTGTGTGCCCACCCTCCCCTCCAGAACCCCTTTCCCCACGTGCTGCCTCATCTCTTCCCCTGCGGGTGGCTCCAGGGCCTTCAGGCCTTCCAGATGTGGGTCTGTGAGTCTGGGTGGTGTTTGGGTTCTGCGTGAGGTCACCTTCACTATGGCCACCTTCTCCTGCACCCCATGGCTGCCTTTCCCATGGTGTTGCCTTCCCCAGGGCCACCTCCCCATGCACCTTGCCCTGCCCTCCATCGCTGCCTTCCCCATGACCCCCTTACCCTGCACCCCATGGCCACCTTCCCCATGGCCACCTCCCTGTGCACCTCATGGTCACCTTCCCTGTGGCCACCTCCTCCTGCACCCCATGGCCACCTTTCTCATGGCCACCTCCCCCTGCACCCCATGGCCACCTTCCCCATGGCCACCACTCCCTGCACCCCCGGTCCGCCCTGGCCGGGTGCTGCTGCCGACACGTGCGTGGCAGAGCTGGTGCCAAGCGTGGGGGGTGCGGAGCTGCCAGCGCCCATCCCTCCCCCGGGCACGGGCCCAGCTCCCCTTTCACCCACATTCCGGCTATTTATAGCCCTGTGGCCACCAGCCGCTCTGCGGGGCCAGGGCCGGGGGCTCCTTCCCCGCTGGCCGCACGCTCGGGACCCCCTCCTGGAGCTGGGAGAGGGGCAGAGCCCTGGGGGGGTCTTGCCCTGGGACGGACACCGGGCCCATGTGGTGGCAGCAGCATCTGGCCCCCAACTATGGCCGGGGTGGGGTCTGGGGACCACGGCCGTGACCGGGGGGTGAGGGCAGTGTGGGCAGGAGGGGCAGGATGGGCAGTGTGGGCAGGTTGTGGGCAGGTTGTGGGCAGGACATGGGCAGGTTGTGGGCAGGACGGGCAGTGTGGGCAGGACTTGCAGCGCGGGCAGCTGCCTGTGGTCTGTTCCAGAGCGGGCAGGGAGGCCAAGGCCAAGGCCTCTCCTCTGCCTGCCCTTGCCCAGCCCTGGCAGGCCCCGGGAGCGGGACGGGCCCTGCACAGCCCTGCCCCGGGCACCCCCGGGACAGGCCCACGGCCACACTGCCCACGGCAGGACGGGGTGCGCGGGGTGCTGGGCCCATCCCGCGGTGCCAGTTTCTCCCTAGGGTGTGAGTCCCATCCCAGGGTGTGGGTCTCATCCCAGGGTGTGGGTCTCATCCCAGGGTGTGGGTCTCATCCCAGGGTGCGGGTCTCATCCCAGGGTGCGGGTCTCATACGGAGGTGCAGGTCCCATCCCGGGGTGCGGGTCCCACTCCAGGTTGCGGGTCCCATCCCGAGGTGCGGGTCCCATCCCGGGGTGCGGTCCCGTCCCGTCCCGTCCCGGGGGGGCCGGTGCGGCCGCTGCCATCCCGGGCTGTGCGCGGGTCCCGCCCGCCCCGGTGTCCGGTTACCGGCCCAGCGGCCGCAGCAACCGCCGGCCCCGGCCCCGTCCCCGGGGCTGCCGCCCGCCCTCCGCGCCCCCGAGCAGGTACCGGGCACCGGGCGGGTCTGGGGGGGTGTTGGGGGACACCCACACGGGGGGAAGCCCCGCGGGGATGGGACCGGGAGGGTGGCACCCGGCACCCGTGTCCGGGGGGGGTGCGGCCGCCCCCAGACCCGCTCCGCACCCCCGGCCCCGCGGCTCCCGGCGCTGCCGGGGGTCCCGCCTGCGCTGTCCCGGCCCCGCCGCCCCCATCCCGCAGCCCCGCTCCCGGCGCCCCGGTGACCTTGGGGGGGGGCAGGGGGCTCGTCCCACCCGCGGGCGGGGGTCCTGGGGGGACCCCGCGGGTCCTGCGGGGTTCCCGGTGAGGCTGCCGGGCCGTGCCATGGTGTGCTGGGCCGTGCCGTGCCAAACCATGTGGTGCCATGCCAGGCCGTGCCAGGCTGTGCCAGGCTGTGCCGTGCAGTACCATGCTGTGCCATGCACGATTCCATGCAGTGCCAGGCCATGCCGTGCCATGCAGTGCCGTGCTATACCGTGCTGTGCCATGCTAGGCTGTGCCAGGCCGTGCCGTGCAGTGCCAGGCTGTGCCATGCCGTGCCATGCCAGGCAGGGTTCTATGCAGTGCCCGGCCGGGCAGTGCCGCGCTGTGCGGTGCAGGGTGGTTGCTGGCAGCGGGGCACTTTAGAGCCTGGTGCTGTGGTTTAATGCAGTGCCATGCCATGCAGTGCCGTGCAGTGCCATGTGGTGCAGTGCCATGCCATGTGGTGCCGTGCAGTGCCATACTATGCCGTGTGGTGCCATGCGGTGCAGCTGTGCAACACGGTTCAGAGCAGTGCGGGCAGTGGTCACTGTGGGACTTGGTGCTTGCCGAGCTGCCCGGGGCACCCACGGCACACGGGCACCGGGGCTCCGCCAGCCCCGGGCCTGGGCTCCAGCAGCACCCACAGGCCCAGCACCGAGCCCTGTGCCGGCACCGGCTGCACCGACACCGGAGAGTCCCTGGGACCCCTCTGTGGCAGAGCGGGCTCCCCCTCACCCCACGGCCCTCGCCGCTGCCTTGGCCAGCGGTGTTCCTGGTGCAGGGATGGCGTGTGCCATGTGCCATGTGCCACATGCCGGCACAGGGACGGTGTGTGCCATGTGCCAGTGCAAGGATAAGGTGTGTCATGTGCCGGTGCAGGGTTGGCATGTGCCATGTGCCAGCGCAGGAATGGTGTGTGCCATGTACTGGTGCAGGGATGGTGTGTGCCATGTGCCATGTGCTGGTGCAGGGATGGTGTGTGCCATGTGCCATGTGCTGGTGCAGGGATCGTTGTGTGCCATGTGCCATGTGCCAGTGCAGGGATGGTGTGTGCCATGTGCCAGTGCAAGGATAACGTGTGTCATGTGCCGGTGCAGGGATGGCTTGTGCCATGTGCCATGTGCCAGCACAGGAACGGTGTGTGCCATGTGCCATGTGCTGGTGCAGGGATGGTGTGTGCCGTGTGCCGTGTGCCATGTACCGTGTGCTGGCACAGGGATGGTGTGTACCGTGTGCTGGCACAGGGACGGTGTGTGCTATGTGCCATGTACCGGCGCAGGGACGGTGTGTGCCGTGTGCCGTGTGCTGGTGCAGGGACAGTGTGTGCCGTGTACCGGCACAGTGGCAGGTGCTGCCTCATCTGCAGGCAGGGCACAAGCAGCCGCTGACGAGCAGGGGTGTGCCCAGGGCCCATCCCCTCCCCGGGGATGACGGTGGCACTGAACCTTCCCTCAGTGGGCACCCGGCCAGCGCCGTGTGACTGGGCCGCGGCACGCGCCCGCCGCTGGCCGGCTTCCATGGGACGTGGCTGTCCTGGCAGCGGGGCCGCGCTGGTGCCCGCAGACACCACCGCAGCAGAGCCCCCGCCCTGGGCAAGGGCACCCACCGACCCCCACCATGGTTTTGCTCCCCAAGCTGCGGTGCTGGCCCTGGGCGGGGGTCCCCGCTCTGTCTCGGGGGGGACCGTCCCCAGGAGCAGCCCCGCCATGTCCCGTGCCCCTACCGCAGGTGCCAGCAGACCCCCAGGATGGCGGAGGCTCACCAGGCCGTGGCCTTCCAGTTCACTGTCACCCCCGAGGGCTTGGACTTCCACCTCAGCCGCGAGGCCATCCGGCAGCTCTACCTCGCCGGCATCTCCTCCTGGAAGAAGCGCTTGGTCCGCGCCAAGGTGGGCCCGGCCAGGGGCAGCCGGGTGGGTGGGCACCCTCTCCACCCCGTCCCTGCCATCCCCACCGCCCTGACCCCCGCGCTGTGCCCACAGAACAGCTTCCTGACCGGAGTCTACCCCGCATCCCCCTCCAGCTGGATGGTGGTCGTGATGGCCACCGCCGGCTCCTTCTACTGCCAGGTTGACCCCTCCATGGGGATGATTGCCCGCATCCGCCACTGCCTGCCCGAGAGGTGAGCGCAGGGGACCTGCCCCCCACCCATGGGCACGGTCCCGCCAGCCATGTCCCTTGGTAGAAACCAGCCCCCCCAACCCATGGACACGGTCCCACCAGCCATATCCCTCAGTGCCGACCACCCCACGCATCCTCCAGCCCATGGTCCCATCTGCCCTGTCTCCCAGAGACACCCACCCCACATGTCCCCCAGCATCCCCTGATGGGTCCCACCCCACACATCCCTGCCCCATGGCCACAGCCCCACTTGAGAACTTCCTACAGGGAGTCCCTCTCCACATCCCCCAACACCACGGGCACAGGGACGTCCCCAAGGGGGTCTCTCCAGGTGGTCTTGGCTCCCCCCTCACCCCATGTGCCCCTGCAGCCGCCTTCTGAGCCACGAGAGCCGGACAATGGTGAGCGCTGCAGTCTTCTCCACCGGCGTCTGGCTCTCGGCCGTCCTGCTCTTCCGGCAGGCCCTGAAGCTGCTCCTCTCCTACCACGGATGGATGTTTGAGCCCCACGGCAAGATGAGCCGCAGCACCAAGATCTGGGTGGTGAGTGGCACCTGTAGCCAGCACCAGCATCTGGCAAGTGGTGCCCAGTAAGGTGCCAGGGTGCTGGTGGGGGCTGCGAAGCTGCTGGTGGTGTCACCAAGGTGAACTTGCCCCGTGGCATGGAGATGGTGGGTGCTGGGGAGCAGCAGAACTGGGCAGCAAGGCCAGGAGCTGCTCTGCCCAGGGTGGACACAGGGTGGCACCCAGCCATGGTGGTGATGCTGACAATGCCTGGCCACACCGTGGTCCTCTCCATCTCCTCCATCCTCTCCACAGGCACTGATGAAGGTGCTGTCAATCCGCAAGCCACTGCTCTACAGCTTCCAGACCTCGCTGCCCAAGCTCCCTGTGCCCTCCGTGGAGGCCACTATCACCCGGGTGAGGGCAATGGGGCAGGTAGAGGGTCTTCTGTGGTGGGTTGGGGATGGAGGAGGTCACACTGAGCTCCATTCCCCGCAGTACCTGGAGTCGGTGCGTCCGCTCCTGGATGACGAGAAGTACAGTAAGATGGAGGTGCTGGCCAAGGAGTTCAAGGAGAAGACAGCTCCACGGCTGCAGAAGTACCTGGTCCTCAAGTCTTGGTGGACAACCAACTACGTAAGTACCCTGAGCTTCTCTAGTGCTGAAGGCAAGGGGACATGGTGGTAGTCCTGCCAGTCCTGTTGTCCACTGGGCGTGGTGACCCCAACCCAAGACCCCTCTTGTCCACTGGACATGGTGACCCCAACCCAAGCCCCTTGTTGTTCACCGGAGATGACGACCCCCCAACCCAAGCCCCTTGTTGTCAGCTGGAGATGGTGACCCTAGCCCACAGTCCTGTTGTCCCACCATGATTATGAGAAGGAAGGACTTAGGTCCTCCTGGGTGCCCTGGCTGGGTGCTGCACCCCCTCCCCATCCCCATCCTCATCCCCATCCCAGGTGAGCGACTGGTGGGAGGAGTACATCTACCTACGTGGCCGCAGCCCACTCATGGTCAACAGCAACTACTACGCCATGGTAAGGGACCAGGGGGCAACCACTGGGATGGCCGAAACCCGGTGCCCCCCCGGCGCCATCACTGAGCCCCGACCCTCATCCCCAGGATTTCCTCTACGTGACCCCCAGCCACGTGCAGGCTGCCCGGGCGGGCAACGCGGTTCACTCCATCCTGCTGTACCGCCGCAAGCTGGACCGGGGGGAGATCCCCCCCGTGAGCACCACGGGGTCCCCTGGGGATGGGGGGCTTGGGGAGAGCAGGGGGGACTGTGGGGCAGGGGTAGGAGCAGGGCGGAGTCACTGTGGGGCTGGCACGGGAGTCCTGGGGCTGCTGGCAGGCTTGGGGGGGGCTGGGGGAGCTGAGAGGCTCAAGAGAGCAGATCGGAAGAGCA
>JAVSBS010072625.1:0-10179 GCA_033124195.1 Coracias cyanogaster
TAATCTTTGAATACTTCTTTACATATATATATATATATTTTTTTTTTTTTCTTCATTTCTCCTGCTTCTCTCTTTCTTGTAAGGGCTCATCTTCTTTCCTGGAGTTCTAAACAGATCTAAGTTTAACAGTTTTAAACAGCCTTTCTACCACTCAGAATAATGAACTGTTACATGCCTTGAGAACTGTTTACAGACATTGCAAAATGCCTGATTTCTAAACTGCTGATCTGTGTAAGCCAGCTGTCCCCTGGTGAGAACATCTCTTCATCCCAACAAGGTATACAGCATATAAAAATCAACTTTGTTGCCTGCTGGTTTGGGCACTTGAAAAAGGGAGCAAGGGGTATTGCTACTACAAGTAGCAGTGTGGAGATAAGGTGGTGTTGGGTCACCTCTTGAATATTTCTGTCAGTCCCTCTCTTCTCTGGTTTCATTTGAATAATGTCTTTGGTTCTGTGGTACTTTTATACCACTTTAAACATAATCTAGCACAACATCAACTAGTGTTTGATATCTTGAGTCCTTTGTCGTTTAAAATAATATACCATTGTTTATCCATGGGCCTTGAAAACACCTGGTATAATGAGCTTCCCACTGAAAGAAGAGTTACTGAATACTGGGACAGGAATTTTTTATTTTAATAACCCTAAATTTTGCCGCTTGATTGTTTCTAGGTAAAAGAATTCTTTTAAGACTCTCACATGAACTTATTTTTTAATAGCAGAATCATTTATACTACTAAATGGTTCTATTTCAGTTGAACAGATCTAATATTTCACTATGTCTTTGGCATGTTGTCGTGGTTTAACCCCAGCCAGCAACTAAACTTCACACAGCCACTCACTCACTGCCCCCCCAGTGAGATGGGGGAGAGATTCAGAAGAGTAAAAATGAGAAAGGCCATGGGTTGAGATAAAGACATTTAGTTTAGTAGGTAAAGCAAAATCCATGTACATAAGCAAAACAAAACAAGGAATTCATTTACTGCTTCCCATTGCAGACAGATGTTCAGCCATCTGCAGGAAAGCCAGGCTTCATCACGCGTAACAGTGACTTGGGAAGACAAATGCCATAAGTAAACATCCCCCCACTTCTTCCCCCAGCTTTATATGCTGAACATGACATCATATGCTTTGGAATATTTGGTCAGTTGGGGTCAGCTATCGCAGCTGTGTCCCCTCCCAGCTTCTTGTGCATCCCTGGCCTGCTTGCTGGTGGGGTTGTGAGAGAAGCAGAAAAGGCTTTGACTGTGTAGTCACTGCTTAGCAACAACTCAAACATCCCTGTGTTATTAACACTGGTTTTGGTCACGAATCCAAAACATGGCAACATACAAGCTACTATGAAGAAAATTAACTGTAGCACAGTCAAAACCAACCCACATGTACAAAGTATCCTGTGTGAAACATGCATAATATCTGACTTTAGACAGTTTTTTATTCACTGGAAGGAATTTCTTGTAAGAATGGAACATGACAGGGAAAATCGTGCACACAGGAATTCTTGTAAACTTCCTTAGAGAGCCTATCTGAGATGAGCTGCAGTTTATGAAGAAAGTCAGGAATGTGGAGATCTTGAGAATGCCCTTATTGTCCACTCAATTTACAGTTCACTCTGGAAGCCTTTGTACTACTTAGGATGTGGGAGGCAGTGTCCCTCAGAGCGTACCTGGCCTGCTGGTTCCTCAAGGTGTAGATTAAAGGATTCATCAAGTGCATGAAAACAGCCGTCTGTAAGGTGACCACCTTCTTGAGGCTGAAGGAAAACTCTTTGTTTGGCAATATGTACATGAAGATGGCACTGCCATAGAATACGAAAGCCACGGTGATGTGGGAGGCACAAGTGGAGAAGGCCTTTTTCCAGCCTAAGGATGAGGGAATATGGAGAACAGTGATGATGATGTACAGATATGAGGGAACGGTAAATAGCAGAGAGCATAGGAGCACTGCAGTGGACAGTACAAACTTCACCAGCTCCAGGAGACAGGTATCGGCACAAGAGAGCTTGATCAATGGCTCAATGTCACAAAAAAAGTGATCAATAACATTTGTTCCACAGAAGGGGAGCTAGGAGATAAAGATCACAGGAAAGAGGACAGAGAAGAAGCCCCCAGCCCAAGAAGCCAACCTTAGTTGGAAGGACATTTGGGTGCTCATGATGACAGAGTATCTGAGTGGGGCCACGTAGTGATCAAGTGACATGACAGCCAAGAGAATTACTTCAGTAGTGCCAAAAAAAGTAGTAGAAATAGCGTTGTGAAATGCATCCAGGCACAGAGACAGTATTTTCCAAAGATAAAACCTTTCATCATTTTTTGAATGATGGCTGATGCCACCATGATGTCCAGGAAAGAGAGATTGCAAAGGAAGAAATACATGGGGCTGTGGAGTCGATGATCAGCCAGTGTGACTGAGATGATGGTCACATTCCCAGAGACCGTCACTACATAGGTTTTGAGAAATGCAATGAAGAAAAGGACATCCAGTTCCCAGACCACAGGAAAACCCAGAAGTATGAACTCTGTCACCATAGAGCTCTGGTTAAACATCAGCTTGACAGACATCTGTGACTCCAGCTTGGCAAGAGGGTCTTAAAAATGAAAGAGAAAAATGTATTTCAATGCAAATATTTTCTTAGCACTCTTAGGTATCATTAATTGAGCACTTGGAAGGGGGACTTCTAACACAGAATGTCTCTTTCTTTTTAAATAAAGATTTTACTAACGGGATAATTTCCACTATCATAAAGATTTTACTGACAGGATAATTTCCACTATCTCATTAACATGGTCTTCTCTGATGTTCCTTCAATTTTCTCCACATTAATCTTGTACTGGGCAGCGTGAGGGCAAACCAAACATTGTTTTCCCATTTCTGGTCCCACTACTGCCAGTTAGATGGGAGCAACAATTTCCATTTACCCACTAGATGCAGTCTTGCTAATGCAAGAATGTAGGAGCTTGTCCCTGGAATTTTTAAACTGTTATAACTTAGTTTAGAAGGAGCTTCTGGAGGTCTTGTCCTGCTCCTTGCTCCAATTAGGGCTAACATCAAAATCAGGTCATATTACTTAGGGTCTTGCCTCCTTGATTTGTGGCTATGTCAAAGGATGGAGATCCCACAGCCTCCCACGTCCTGGTCCAGTCTTAACAACACTCAAAGGAATTTATTTTTCTCCTATCTTGTTAGAATTTCCCATGCTGCAGTTTTATCACATTGCTTCTTCGTCTTTCAAGGTCCACCTCTGAAAAAAAGTGTGACTCCATCTTCTCTATAACTCTCTTAAAGAGTTGAAAACTGATGCTAGACACCAGGAACTGACCCTCCTTCCTTCCCCTTCCCCCCTAACCCCCTTCCTCCCTTTGCCTTCTCTATTCTAGTCAAAACAGACTGAATTTTCACTGTCTGTCTCCTCATATAAACAGCCCTGCAGCACACTAGTTCTCTAATGGTCTTCTCTGATGTTCCTTCAATTTTCTCCACATTAATCTTGTACTGGGCAGCATGAGGGCAACCAAACATTGTTATCCCATTTCTGGTCCCACTACTGCCAGTTAGAGGGGAGCAACAATTTCCATTTACCCACTAGATGCAGTCTTGCTAATGCAGCCTGGTGGGTTGCCAGCCTTCATCAATGCAAGGGCACAGTGCTGACTCTTGATCAACTTACTGCCCACTAGGTTTCTCACGTCATTTTCTGGACAGCTGTTCCTTAGTTAACCAGTCTACTGTTACTCATACATTTTTTCAGTATATAAACTACCCAAATTTAGTTTGCATGCAGAGATATCCCCCAGAATGTTTTACCATCTCTGTTGCTGTGGGTGCAGTGACCAACAAATGCTGCTTGAATGGACACTGGAGAAGGAGTAAAATACCAAGAAAGAAGAGAGTTCCAGAAGTGCAAATAATAGAGGTTTATGATCTTTATGGTAACCTTAATGATTATCATCTGAATGTACTGCCACTGTCTTTCCTGTAACTCTTTAGGTAGACTGATGTTTGTGCCAATAAATGACAGAAACAATTGCCAGAATTGTATGTGAAATAACACTATGTGCTGATACAGAGAAGCATCATATGAGATTATGTTTCTACATGATTTAATGTAGTTTCCTCTGCCTCTTTATGGTAAATGCAGACTACATAGATTGTGAGCCTACAAATTGATGTCCCAAGAGTGGTTTATAAAGTGTATTTTTGTTTACCAGGCAGAGATAAATTATGCCCTGGTCTCTACTGCGTATATCTGAATATTTTAAGGAGATTTGGGAGTAATGAATGTATGTTAGGTACACCCATGTAATCACATGAGTCCAACCCACAAGCTTCTGCCTTTGACAAGATAAATGAGATGAGAAAAGACAGGAAAGAAAAAATTACCGAAAGGAGAAAAGTTCCATAATTGAATCTTGTACATACCTTTCGAGCAAGTTCTTCTAGATGGTTTTGCAGAGAGAACAGAACTCAGCTGGATGGATACTTCATTTCATTTAGGATAGCAACTGCTGTTATGGCTGTCCGCCCAATCTAGAGGCTTTGGAATAAAAATACTGGAATGACAGATTTATCTAATGATTTCCCTGTGATATGGAACAGACGAATCAAAGCAAAGAACTTACTGGGTGAGTGAATGAGTAGGTGCAACAAAAGTACAGTATGAGTAGGTAGAACAAAAGTACAGTATGGAGGAAGGAAAGAGGTGGAGTCTCTCTTTAAGCATCATTAATGCATTAGTTAAGAACACTAGGCAATGTCTTTTATTTCTTGGAACAAAAGGAGAAGGAGCTAGACAGAACGACTTAATGCTTTCATCTAAGAATACTCAGAAGACCCATCTATGAACATGCCAGAGAAAGCATCCCAAATGACCATGGTAAAACAAAAAGAACAGAATTTGTCTTGTGCTCTCCAGCTGAACTCATTAAAATTGAGGTGGATTTAACAGGGTTGATCTCATGGCATTGGGAATCAACAAAGGAGGGGTCTGGAATGCTGTCAACATCTAAATTCAATGAAAATTTCCATAGGAAATGTGTTGTGCTCATTAGGCCTTACCCTTTTGGTTTGCGTATATACCATGCATTCTAGACGGAGTGTGGTTTATGTGGTTCAGGCTCAGCGTAAGGGGCAGACACGTCTTAGCATTGTGAACTTTGGTTTCAGACAACAATGCTTTTGCATGGCTGCAGTGCTGATGCTGCAGTGCCTAAACGGCTTGTTACAAGGTCCAATAACCTTTCTCTCTCTAACTTTGCCAGGAATCAATAGGAACCAGAGCAGGCTTTGTACTTCTATGCAGTAGCAGACGTCTACAGATCGTGTCCTGTAACTATAAAGGGTAACGATATTGTTAGTGGCTGAAGCTAGCTGTCATTTAGCATGTTGCTTCACAAGTTATGCTGAAGGAGCATCATGCTTTCAGGATAGTGAAGGGCCTATCCACAAGGAATTGTAGTCATATTACATACCACAGAGTGATGACTGGACCAGTTAGTGTGGCTTTCATGTGAGATGAGGGATAGCACAAATCTTGCATTTCTGCATCTCAGGAAAAATAGATTATATGGGTCTCCCCACTCTTCCCATCTGAATATTTACCACTTTACACAAAGAAGGAAAGAGCTTGCAGGAAAGTTTGAGAACAATAGGAAAATCCAGATGTTTATTTGAATGGAATGGCAATCGACCCTAAGACATTTTCAATTAGGCAGTAAAAGATTTGCACCTTTTTACAGGAGCTCAGTAAACACTCTGCATCTAGTTCTCTGAAGTGGGCTTGGTAGCTCCGTTTTATTGTTTTTGAGGTCTTGGTGTTATCCCCAGGTAAGGGGAATTCTTAAGACTTCAAATGTATTTGTGAAACAGCAATATTTTCTTTGGTTTTCTTCTTGTAAGTTAGGGAAAAAAATCATTATTGTTACTATTTATCTATGACTCCTTAGAGATCTAGAGAAAGAAAAGTTTTAATCAGTTGGGCACATACTCCAGTGTAACTGCAATTGGGTGCAAGACTTGTCCACTTGTAAATATAGGAGTTTGCTTTCTTAAAAGTAAATGATTAATGGTAAACTGTCAGTCTATTACCATAACAGTATACTATACTAGTGTGCTACTAATGATAAAAGGAGGAGGAGTGGCAGACATACCAGAAGGGCGTGCTGCCATTCAGTGAGACCTGGACAGGCTGGAGAGTTGAGTGGAGGGGAACCTCATGGAGTTCAACAAGGGCAAGTGTAGAATCCTGCACCTGGGGAGGAATAACCTTCTGCACCAGGACAGGTGAGATGCTGACCTGCTGGAAAGCAGCTCCACAGAGGAGGACCTGGGAGTCCTGGTGGACCACAGGCTACCCACGAGCCAGCAGTGTGCCCTTGTTGCCAAGAAGGCCAGTGGTCTCCTGGGGTGCACAAAGACGACTGTGACCAGCAGCAGGTTGAGGGAGGTTCTCCTCCCTCTCTACTCTGCTCTGGTGAGGCCACCTCTAGAGTATTGTGTCCATTTCTGGGCTCTGCAGTTCAAGATGGAAGAGAAAACAAAAGTATTCAGTAGTTTATTGATAGCATGCCTTGATTTTGGAGCTTTGTAGCCTATTAGTGCTTGGTTCATGGGGGCTGAGTGTTGTACTTCTAATTGGCCCATTGTTTGTAACCAAAAAGTTAACCATTTCTTCTGTGACAGTGTATCTTTGGTAAAACTTTCCTGCACAGAAACACCCGTTCTAGATCTTGTTAACTTCTCAATAGCTGGTTTTTCTCTCCTGGGCACTCTCATTGTCACGATCCTGTCTTATGCAACTATAATTTCCACTATATTGCACGTGTCATCTTTTTCAGGGAGGCAGAACGCCTTTTCCATTTGCGTTTCTCAATCTCTTATGGGAGATGCATTTTCATGTATTTTAAACTTACACACAAGGGTGGGATTGACATCAGCAAAGAGGTAGCTATTTTCAACACGGTTGTATCTCCTCTGCTCAGCCCATTCAACTTCAATCTGAGGATCAGACAGGTTCAAAAAACCTTGCAAAAATGTTTCTCCATGTGCAGCTCTTACAGAACAATTCAGAGCCTGATGCGAAGAGAAAAGTGAAACTTTGCAGGAAACCACCTTAAAGGCTGATGATGTATAGATATTCCAAGCACATATTTATGCAGTGAATGGCAGAAGCTTTGTCTGATCTGTTGTCCATCACTCACTTTTTGCCTACATGACAAAAAATGGTGGAACATGAGTCTCCAGGACACTTTAGCAATGTAGCAACTGGTTCTGAAAAGAGAACACGACATCTGTTATACACCATACTGGAAATGAAAGAGTCATTTAGGAGGCCAAGAATGAGAGGAGAAAGACCATGTTGGTATATGAAGATGGACTGCAGCAAATTGAACTTGCCACAGGTATGTGCATTGGGTGAGGTTACAGAAGAAGGAAGTTTTTATTTGACCTAGAGAGTGACCAATGCTGTGGACTTGCACAGTTTCGTTTACAATCTCCATTTATTCTGTTTCTGTGCGAGTGGAATTTTTATTTTGGTTTAAAAGAAACAGAACCATTGTTATTCTATCAGGGGCCCGGATGGGTTTAAGCACGTATATTTGCTTACTGCTTGAACCTTTGTCTTGTAATTGTTGTATTGTGTTATAGTTTTGTCTTCTGTGGGAAATACGGACTTTAAATAGTAATAAACAATGCGCTTCTAAAAATCTGTCAGGGCATATTGAGATACACCTTCTGGAAAAGCACTGAAAGTCTGGGGGTTGAGATGGTATTTGTACTTTTGGGGCCTTGGGTGGAGGTATATTCAAGCTAATCTAGTGGAAAAACCCTTGAATTGTAAACATACAAGAAAATGAAAAATTTCAAACTTGTTTTGGAACATCTTACAGGTCCGAAGCTGTTAGGAGGATTTTCAGGGAGGCCACTTTTAAAATCTGAAACTGGAGTTGATAAAGAAGAAAACCTCATGCTTTGCAAGTTCCTGTTTGTTCTTTACCATTGTCACCTGCAGCTGAGGCCATACCTGGTTGGGCTTGTCTAAAAAGATTCTGAGCATGAAGGTCATGTTGACTTTCTTACAACCAGCTCTTTCCAAATGAATTTTCTTTCGTAGCCCTGCTGTATTGCCAACCTCTGTGCTGGACCCTGTTAATTGCGAGTATTGATTATAGCACCTTAATTTTTGTGTCTGAATTGAAAGATAGTTTTATTTTAAGAATAATTTTAAAAGTTCTTTTATAATAAAATTTATTTGTACTCAGGAAAATAACCATTTGGCCTTTGTGCAAAAGACAGATCCCTTTTCTGGTTTCTCTAACTGGCTTTGTAAAAATACATTTTTCATTTTAGGCCTGTCATAATCATGTAAGTACAAATGCAAAATAAAAATAGATCATTTCAACATATCACGTGTTTTTTCCCTGATGCTAATTATGAAAACTACAAAAGTTTTAGTTACTGTATTTCTCTTTAGAGATGCCAGGCTTGGGAAAAGTTAGCCAAGTGTGTTAGTTGAATGGTCTGGAACTACTAAATCTTGAAAAGTTTCTCTGGTTATTCTGAAAAGCTATTTTTCTTGCGTGGAAGTGAAGCACTTAGTGTGTCTAGTGAAAGAAGAAGAAAAAAAAATCACTTGAAGCTGTTTTCGTGACAGATACAGGCCAGGATTTTAGCAAACACTTGAAGCCATGAGCTCAGTCATTGGCTAGTGTCTCTGTGAACAGACTTTTGGGTCATAGAGTAAACTGCAAATCAGTCTGAGTGTGTCTTATGTGTGCAAACTAAGCAATAAAGGCCTGTTTTACTTGCTATAGTGAGCAGTTCACATCTCCATGTCAGTACAGTTAAGAAGACCACAAAACCAAACATTTCCTCTTGCTAGTTAAAGCTTGAGTGTGGTTGGAAATATTTATTTATTTATCCATTAATTTGTTTGTTTATTTATTTTCTAGAAAGAAACTAGAAATATTAGTAGATTTACAAAGTGTGTGTCTGTTCTAGACTTCAGCGTTTGGACTATGCAGACAATATTTTAAACCTCTGCTTTTTGACACCTTGGTCTTTTTCATCCTCACGCGTTGTTGTCACATGGTTCTAAATGAAAGAAAGAGCATATGGGTGACATCTTAGACCTATAAATTGCTCATGCATTTAGTTTTACTACAGAAAAAGTAGTACAAATGTTGGGACTGTCCTTTCATTCATACTTACCCAAATAAGCACTAAGTTCACTGGGGAGTAGGAATCATGATCTTTCATGATCTGTTTAAATCATTCACATTTCTGCCCCTCCTTGCTTTAGGATAGGAATACCTTACTAATACATGATTGTCCACACGTTATGTCTCTATACACCCTGATTTCAATCCCACAATCTAATTACACATACACGCAAACAGCCTAAATTTATTGGACAACAGATTTTTCTGAATTCTTTTCTCTCTTTTGTTCTAAAACACTTAGAGTATAATACCCACATGTCTCATCTCTTTAGGTCCAGGATTAGCTTCAGGATTCAGCACCAATGGTGCTCTGAATAATGAGAAGTCAAAAATTGAAAGAATATTTTCACATTTGTGAACAAGCCATCAATGTTAAAATCATCATCCCAAATAACAAGTGCATTCTGAGGAGAGAAGGGAGATAAATATCTGTCAGCAATATCTATCCTCAGCATATAATGAAACCTCTCTATATGCAATTGTTAAGCAAACTGAGCATCTCCAATTGGGCCAAAATAATGAGTGCATGGGTTAGAACTTTCCAGTGAAGAAGTGTCATTGAAAGGGCACGTGAAGAAGACTATGGAAGGACCACCTGAGGAAGTGAATGACCACCATAAAGACTGTAATGGAAGTAGAAGACCATATAATAGCAACTAACTAGCTTGCAAAATCATGGGTGGACTTGTGATAATGACTCCAGGAAATAGGCAGGGAAGCGGGAATCTGTGTAAATAAAAGCTGACCAACATGGCTTGGTCAGCAGGAAGCCTCATGGTGGAGAATCCCCAGGGTGACCCCAGTGCTGCTAATAAAGAATACCTGCTTAACAGTGAATACATTTGCTGTGGAGTTGAATTCATTTAAAAATAAAATCTTGTAAAGTGCCATGAAAAGAGCCCAAGGTTCTCAGACAGACCTGATGACTCAGCTGTTGCAGAGTGTGTCAGCCCTACAGA
>JAVSBS010072626.1:0-10178 GCA_033124195.1 Coracias cyanogaster
TCCTGGGCCGTCCCAGGAGACCCTCTGAGCTCCATCTGATGAGGCCTTGGGCTGGTGGCAAGGGGTGGGAGGAGGCAGCTCCCAGCCAGGCTCTTGGAGTGCAGTCCTGGAGGAGAGCTGGTCTCCACCTCCCCATGGGCTGGTTCTTCAAGCTCTGTTGCCAGGCTGAGCTCCTACATGTCCCTACACGTCTGCACCAAGGGAGCAGGAGATCTTCGGCCCCTGCTGCCACCTGGGAGCTCTGTAAGAGTCAGGCATCATCCGAGCTCGGGTGATGACACTCAACCCAGTGTCTCCACCCACCTCCACGCCTGGAAGTTATTTAAGTGCCCTGTAGAAGCCCCGTTGGTGGCCACAGGCGGAGGGAAGAGGCCCCCGTGACCATCATGGGTCTGCTCGGTCTGTTGCCAGGTGTGTCCGTCCCTCCTGGAAGAGCGAGTGCTCGTCACCTCAGCGCTGCCATGGGCTGGGTGGCCAAGTCCTGCTGAAGGTCAGGGAACAGCTTCTCCTGAAGCTTCAGGGTCGAAAGCAGCAGCCGGGAAAAGCCATTTTAAAGGAATTATGGAATTCCTGCTGTTCCAAGCCCATGACATCAAGCTGCATCTCCTCTGATTTCCAACATCCTCAATGCCTGTAGATGTCGCTCAAGCTGGGTCAGGAGCTGGGAGCATGAGGACCCCTGGAGCAGCCTGAGCCGCCCCCTCTGAAGTAAGTTGGGAGGGGGACAAATCCCTGTGAGAAACAGCCGTTCCCCCAGACGACGAGAAGTGGTGGGCATCCAGAGCTAGGTGAGACATCTCCTGAAGGTGTCACAAGAGCTTCACTGTGAGGGTGGCAAGACTCTGGCCCAGGGAAGCTGCGGCTGCTCCATCCCTGGAGGTGTTCAAGGCCAGGTTGGCCGGGGCTTGGAGCAACTTGGTCCAGTGGGAGGTGTCCCTGCCATGGCAGGGGGGTGGAATGAGATGATCTTTGAGGTTCCTTCCAACCCATTCCATGATTCTATAAAGGGGCCTCTTCTGGAGTCTGCTGGGGCTGCTGCCCATGCTGCTCTTCCCCGGCATTGCCCCACCCCTTGCCCAGATCTGCTGAGGGGGTGAAGGACCCAAGTTCACCCTGGTGCAGAACATGTAGGGTGTCTACCCCCTCCAGAAAGCCCCAGGAGCAGCTACAGTGGGTGCGGGTCCCAGCTCTGCAAGAGGAGTGTGGAGAAGCTGGCCAGAGGTCCTCAGCCAGCAGCCGTGAGCTCAACCTTCTGGATGCTGCACCCCTCAGCCCCACCGAGGACCTAACACCCTTCCTGCTCTTCTGCTTTCTCCTCTTTCCAGCTGCAGTGGGGAAGAGGGACCCAACCAACCCTTCAAGCAGTGGAGGACCAGAAGGTGCTTTGAGCTTGACTCAGGATTGAGCATCCACAGGGCAATTCAGCCTGGAGAGGGAATAGCCCACACCAGGCCACCCTTGGTCTTCTGCTCACCGAAAGCAGCTCCTCTTGCTCCTCCGCTCGGTCCTCACGGATGTGGTGGTCCCGGGACCCCCCCACCACAGAGAGCCCAGGAGTTTGGATGACCATGGAGGGGTTTCCAAGCCGTGGAGATGTGGTGCTGAGGGACATGGTTTAGTGGTGGCCTGGCAGTGCTGGGGGAACAGATGGACTCAAGGAGCTTCAAGATCTTTTCCAACCTCAGTCGTCCTCTGCTGCTCTTCCCTTGGCCACCGCACATCAGCACAAGCCAGACACCAACCCATCGGTGACATCACTGAGCTGTGCCAGGACACAAACTCTGAAGGTACATGAGATAGTGCTGGGCACAGAAAAGGTCTGGTAGATCTCAGACGTGCCCATTGACGCCCACGTCCTTTTCCCATGGCAGACAGATGGATAGCGAGGTTCTGAGCCTGATGTAGGTGCTGTTCCCTCCATGGGAGACCCAGCTGCTGGTGAACACGTTGTCCTCTTCTCCAAACAAGCACAAATGCGAAGGGTCAACCAAACCATCCCGCGAGGCTTCGTGCTCACTGGCTTCTCCCACTTCCCTGAGCTCCAGGTTACGTTGTTCGTCCTGTTTCTCCTCCTGCACGTGGTGACCGTGGCTGGAAACGTGGTGATCATGGTTGTCATCAGGGTGGACCGGGGGCTGCACACGCCCATGTATCTCTTCCTTGGGGTCCTGTCCTTCTCCGAGCTCTGTTACACCTTCTCCATCACCCCGAAGATGCTCTCGGGGTTGGTGCCGGGAGCTCGAGGCGTGTCCTTCCTGGGCTGCGCCGCGCAAACGCATTTCTCCTTCACCTTTGGCTTCACGCACTCGTTCCTCCTGACGGTGATGGGCTACGACCGGTACGTGGCCATCTGCCACCCCTTGCGCTACAGCACCCTCCTGACCTCCCGTGCCTGCGCCCGCCTGGTGCTCGGCGCCTGGCTGGGTGGGGGGCTCCTGGGGCTGCTGGTGACTGGCGTCGTCTTCCAGTTACCCTTCTGCCAGTCCCACCAGATCGACCATTTCTTCTGCCACGTGCCCCCCCTGCTCCGGCTGGCTTGCGCTGGTGGCCAGGCGGTGGCCACCGTAGTCAACGTCCTCTGCCTGGCTGCCTTGTCGGGTTGCTTCCTGCTCATCCTCCTCTCCTATGCCTTCATCCTTGGCCGCGTCCTGCAGATGCCCTCGGTGGAGGGGAGGCGCAAAGCCTTCTCCACCTGCGCCTCCCACCTCACCGTCGTGGTGCTCCACTATGGCTGCGCCTCCGTTATCTACCTGCAGCGCAGGTCGCCCCGCGCCGCTGGGGTCAACGCTCTCCTCGAGGTGTCCTACACGGTCATCACCCCCTTCCTCAGCCCCATCATCTTCAGTCTGCGAAGCAAAGACCTGAAAAAGGCCCTTTGGAAAACCCTGAGGAGAAGCTTCAGTGTCGGGAAGGACAATCGTTGGCCAGGCTGCAGGAGTGGCCGTCGTTAATTCTTCCTCCTCTTTTCCTTTGGTGGTTCCTCGCTGCTTTCCCAATGGTGGCCAAGCTCCTTCTAGGAAAGTGTGGCAGCCTCAGGGCTCTCGCGTCTTGGACAGTTCCTGGGGATGAGAGACCAAGCTTGGCTGGAGCACTTTGGTTTAACTCCATGTGGTGCAGGAGCAAGTGACGGCACCTCCACCGACCTCGAACTGGAGACATGGGCAGCTCCTCAAGGAGCAGCAGGTGAATCCATCTGGGAAATGGTGCAGAAGACCATTGTCCCAGCCATTGACTGGTCTCCGCGTCATGACTTTGTCTTCTTCTGATGATTTCAGGGCTGGTCTGAGAAGGTCTTGGATCAATTCCAAGAAATGGCCTCAAGTTGCACCAGGAGATGTTTCGATTGGATATTAGGAAAAAAATCTTTACTGGAAGAGTGGCCAAGCCCTGGAACAGGCTGCCCAGGGCAGTGGTGGAGTCCCCATCCCTGGAGAGGTTCCAAAACCATGTAGCCCTGGCACTTCAGGACGTGGTCTAGTGGTCATGGCAGTGTTGGGTTGACGGTTGGACTTGAAGATCTTAGAGGTTTTTTTCCAGCCTTCATGATTCCGTGATTCTATGATTCCTTTTTTGGTTTGTTCTTCTGTGGACAAACTGCAAACCCAACCCCCCTGAGGACAACCAACCTGCTGCTCTGCTCCTTGACAACCCCACTTGTCTGAGGAGGTTCATTAAAGGTGGCTTTAAAAAGATTGTTGACAACGGAGGCTTTGTGTTGACTCTTGGAGGCCTCCCACGGGGCAGCCCCGAGTGTCCCAGAGGTTCTGGGCTTCCTACCACACAAGAGGTGACTCAGACAGGAACGTTTCCTTCACCATGAGGGTGGTGAGAGCCTGGCCCAGGTCACCCAGGGAAGCTGTGGATGCTCCAGCCCTGGAGGTGTCCAAGGCCAGGTTGGATGGGGCTTGGAGCAACCTGCTCTAGAGGGAGGTGTCCCTGCCATGGCAGGGGGTTGGTATGAGATGATCTTTGAGGTCCCTCAACCCAACCCGTTCCATGCTTCTGTGAACCTCGCTGGAGATCAAGGATCGCTTCTTTCCTGTGAGAAATAGGTTCCGTTCCAGGTGGAGCTGAGACTCCATCGTTCCTCTTTGACATAATTTGTTGTGATTTCTTTCCTAATTAGAAATAAAAGTGGGTCCTTCAGCCGTTTGCACTTTGGTTTAGGTGACGCGTTGTGGGCTGGAGATGGTGGCCACCATCACCATGAGGTGCTGCTGGGGGATGTTTGGAGGACACCATTGCTGTGAGGGGCTGTGGATGGTTGGAGACACCATTGCTGTGAGGGGCTGGAGATGGAGGACACCATTGCTGTGAGGGGCTGGGGATGGTTGGAGACACCATCACTGTGAGGGGCTGGAGATGGAGGACACCATTGCTGTGAGGGGCTGGAGATGGTTGGGAGACACCATTGCTGTGAGGGGCTGTGGATGGTTGGAGGACAGCATTGCCATGAAGGCCTGGGGATGGTCGGCAGCCGCCATCGCTGTGAGGGGCTGGGGCCTGTGTCAGAGCCCTGACCCTGCCCCGCGGGCTCCACAGTTCCCCCATAATGCACCGCGCCGCCGCCCAATCAATCAAGCGGACGGCCATGATTGACAGGCAGCGCTCCCCAACGTCGGCCAACAGAGGAAGAGCCTCCACCAATAGACTCGGGGAGGGGGCGGGCGATTACCCGGCTGGCCCAATGGGAGAGTGGGGAGGGCGGCGGGCTCCCGGCGCTCGGCCAATGGGAGCGCTTCGTGGGCGGGGCCCGAGGGCCGGCGGGGCCCAATGGGCGGCCGGCGGTTTGGCGCCTGCGCAGCGGGCGTTGTTGGTGGTGGTGGTTGGGGGGGGAGCGGGCAGAGCGGCGGCCGCGGGCTGCAGGCGGAGGGCAGCGATGGAGCCGGGATACGGCGGTAGGTGCGGGGCGGCCCCGGGGCGAGGCCGCGGCCGGAGCTTCCCCTTCGCCCCGGGGACCGGCGGCTCGGGCCTTCCGCGGCTCCCGGTAGCGGCGGGGAGGGAGAGGGAATCGTGATGGGGGGGTGGGGGGGGTGGATCAGCCCCTGCGGGAGGCCTTGTGCCCGCCTCCCCTGAGGCGCCGCCGCCGCTGATTGGCTGAGCGCCGCGTCGCTCCGCGCTAGGGCACCGCTGATTGGTGGGTCGGTGCTATGGGGGGCCCCCCCTCCCGTTCGCTCCTTCTTCCCTCTCCGCGGGCTTTAAAGGGGGGGCGGAAATGGAGCCGGTCCCATTTCTGAAGACGACACAAAATGGCGGCCGAGCGGCCACGCCCCCCGCAGCGTGCGCGGCGGCCCTTGGCCTTCCCCTCCCCGGCGGGGGAATCTCCTCTTCACCCACCCCCAGGGTCTTGTCCTCCTCCCCCGGGGGCGTTCCGTCTCTGGGGAGCCCCTATTCCCCATCCCCGGCGGGTCCCCGTCTTCCTCCCTCAGGGAGTTCCGGCCCTATCGAGCTCCTCCGGGGGTCCCCATCCCCCTGGCGTTCCCCATCCCCTTTCCTAGTTGCTCCCCATCCCCTCTCCTGGGGGAATTCCATCCCTTTTCCCAGGGGAAGGCCTCACCCCCATCCCGTGAGTCCCATCCCCTTGCAGGGGTGGGGGATCCCCTGATCTCCTTCCCGGCCTTCACCCCGGATGGGGCCAAAAATCCCGCGGGAGAAGCAGCAGCAGCTCCCTGAGGAGCGGCCGCTCGTCCCCCGTCGCCCACCGCTCCTTGGACCCCCGCCTCAAGCCATCCAGGTACGTGTTTCCCCCCTCCCCACTTTAACGCCAGCGGGAGCCCTTGGGAACCGAAACAGCAGAAAAAGGCTGGAATTGTCCCTCAGTCCGGGAGGGATTAGTGAGGAGAGGGGGAAACCCGGCTTCCTTCATCAACACCTTAATTAGCGCTGGGTTCATTAGCGCTGATGTGGCCCCCCCCCACCTCCGCGTCTCTCTCAACGGCGGAACGAAGCTCAGAAGTGGAAATGGAAAGAAAATCGGCCTCGAGAAGATAAACGGAGGAATATCGGTGGTTTCAAGGGATTCCTTGGGATGGGAGGCGACGTGTGGATAAACACACCGGAATCGGAGCCCACCAGCTCGGATCCTTTCCTCCGGAGAGTCCTCTTCCCACCTGGAATTCCTGCTTCCTTTCACGGCATCCAGGGCCCCGTCAAAAAGAATTCCGTGGCTTTTATAACGGAATTACGGCCGCGGTGGGATATTCGGAAGGACACAGCAGCGATGCCGCTTCCACACGTTTTACCGCATTCCTCATAACCCCCATGATTTCTCCGAGATCATTCCCGATGTTGATCCAGACCTGTTAACAAGTTGCTCTTCCCAGCTTCCCTCCGTCTCCGCTCGGATCCAGTTCCCGGCGTCTTTTTCATCAGGCTTTTAAATGATTTTTTGACGTTCTTCCGGCGTTAAAACAAGGTGAGAACCCGCGGCAGGATTAAAAACATCTCCCGTGTGTGGGATCATCCTGGATTCTCTCTGCCGACAGCGGAGCGGCTCCGGATGAACCTCGGAAGCGTTTTGGCAGCTCTAGAGGTTTTCCCAAGGAAGATTCCGTCACCTCCGTGAAGTTAAGGAGCTGCTCAAAGCCGGGATCGTCCCTGTGCCGTGCAGAGCTGTTAATTATGATGTGCTTTAAATACTTACAGCAGCCAAACTTTATTCCTTGTGGATAAAGCCTGAAAACCAGCGGGACAACCTGGGATCTCGGAAGGGATCATCCCAGCCCAACGTTTTCTCTGTGGGACTTAAACTCCGATTGAACAACATCAGTCTCCCGACCTCCGGATTCGCGCTCCGCTCGCCCGCGTTTGCGGAGAAAAGCGATTCCCAAGGTTTTCCCTCAGCTTAGGGAGCGCTGTCTTGGGAATTCAGGGATTCGGCATGCTCAGCTCGGTAGAATCCACCGCTTAGTCCCTCCTGAGTTGGTTTTTTTTCTCTTCTCTGCTCTTTATTTCCTGTTTATTTCCCCAAGAGAAGGCGAGCGATGATTTATTCCGTCTTTTTTTTCCCCCCTCCTGGATTTTTTTACGGATGTGCCGCAGAACCGGGATTCGACCTCTGCAGTTGCGACTGAATCCTTAATACCCGAGCGTTTTTTACACAATAATTAGTTCCAGAATTAGTCGTCAGGCTCTTAATTAAGCCATACCAAACGCTGGAGACCTTTGCTTGTGCCAGACTTCCTCGGAAGATGCCGGGAAGCGCGGTGATCCCGTAGGAATGCCAAGCCAGGCCAATACATCCTCACGTGCCGTAAGAGCGGGGAGCTTGTCCCTAGGGAATCTCTTGGGCTGGAAAATGCCGCGTTTTGTGCCGGGGCCGGGCTGGTTTTCCCTCCGGAATTAACATATCCGAGATTTGATCGGAGGTGGCTTCAATCCAGTGGGAGAAGCGCTCGCTTTTGACCCTCCTCCTATCGCAAGCTGCTGTTTGGGGTGAGAAACGGAGCTTCCCTACGCCGGCTCCGCTGCTTCTTCCCACTTTTCTCCGGCTACGAGTATTCCCGGAGACGGGCATGGAGCTGGGGGACAACTGGGAGCTTGGGATCGCGAGAACATGGAGGAGGGAGCCGTAAATTGAGCGGTGGAGCGGCCGCGGGTGATGGGTCGGAGCTTTATCCTGGATTTCCGCGCTCCAGCTGGTCCCGATCCCGGCCACGGCTGGAAAACCACATCCCGGGAAGAGGGACACAGATCAAACAACACCGGCGATGGGAAAGGAAATTATTTGGTGATGAGGATCCGGCGTGAAAAGGAGCCACGTGTCGCGGCGCCGCTTTAGCGGCAGTTTTTCCGGGCACACCGTGAAGGTTTCAGCCCCGATTTCCTCAGGTTTTGGGTCCTGTTTTTCCAAGAAAAAGGAAAAAAATTCACCAAATCAGGGCTGCCTCCAAGGAGAAAAGTTCAGTGAGATGGAGACGGCCTCTACAAAATGAAAAAGAAGTTGGTAAATTCGGGGCCAGCTGCTAAAAAGAGGTTTGGAAAATCAGGGGCCACCTCCAAAAATAGAGGGAAGCTTTGGAAAATTGGAGGCTGCTGCTAAAAATGGAAAAACTTTGGAAAAGGAGGGGCTGCTGCTGAAAATTGTCAAGTTTGGCTAAATTGGGGCTGCCTCCAAATGGGGAAGTTGAGTGAAATCAGGAGCCGCCTCCAGCAATGTGGAGTTTTGGCAGAATTGGGGCTGGCTGGAAAAAAAAGGGAAATTTTTTAAAATTGGAGCTGATTCTGGAAATAGAAAAGCTTTGGAAAGTCGGGGGCTGCCTCCAGAAATAGTAAAGATTTGGGAAAATTTGTGGGGAAGGTGCAGAAAAGTGAATTAATCCTTCAAGAAAAGGATGAAAGGAAGCGTGTTTGGGGGCGATTTGGGGGATTTTCCTCAACTGGGGAATGTCCAGAGGGAGGGGAACGCCTGGAAAGGGACGGGAAAAACCCAGATCTGGGGAGGGATTTGCAGACAGAGCAAAAATGGGGGAAAATCTGGTGTTTTCTGGTGGATATCCGAATAATCCAGGTCCGTAGGAAGCCGAGCATCAGTCCTTCTTGCGACCCAACAGATTTTTCCAATGGGAATAATAAAAACAGATTAAAACAAGCAGTTATCCCGCAGAAAAGCCGAGACTTTGGGAATCACTTCCAGCAGATTTCAAGCTTTCCTTGGATCATCTTGGGGTTTTGCAGCATCCCGGGGTGTCTTTATCCCAGTTTCCAAGGATCCCGCTTCATTTGGAGCATGTCATCGCGGATAATTCCAGGGGGAAAACCAGCTGAAAAGCCCTTTCCCAATGCCGGGAAGTTCTCCGGGTGCTTTATCCCTGGATTTTCCCCGGTGTAAACGCAGCTTCATGACAAAAACCTCCTAAAACTTCATTTCTCTGGGTTTTTTTTTTGTTCTTCTAAGTCAACATCTTGTTGACCTTTAGATTCCTGAACCATGCGCGATTCCCAGCGGGAAAAATGGAGCTTTAATTAAAGACTTTAATTGATCTCAGGTTTAACGAGGGGCCGCCGCGGAGTTTTAACCGTTCCCTCCTTCTCCCCGCAGGTTACGGCACCTGGAACACGGGAGCCGCCAACGCTCAAGGTGAGTTTTGGGGTGAGACGAAGGGATTTGGGGGAATCGCTGTTGAAAAAATGAATTTTTTTCATTTTTGAGCCCAAATGTAATCAGGTTTTTTTGGCTTTTTTTTCCTGCTTGGTTTTGGTAGAAGCTTCCTCGGAGTTCCCTTGCTTCCCAGTATCCCAAACTGGAGCAACCCTGCCTGGGATTCATTCCCATGATTAATTAGCCCCACAAACGAGGCGTGTCCTGGATTTTTGGGGGGATTTTGAGCTCTCCTCAAAGCTCTTCCCGGCAGAAAGCCCCAAAAACGACGGTTTTAAGGATCTTTAAGGAATTTTGCTGCCGTTTTGCTCCTCCTGGAGAAATTTATGAGTTCCTTTTAAAGGAAAACAGATGAAAACAATCCCGAAACTATATTTTTAAGTGCTTTATTCAGCGTTTCATTTTAATAATTCCCTCGTAGATGCCTCGGTTCATCTTTTCCTATCCCGTGCCGTCATTTTAACTAGAAATTCACCTAAATTCAATATATTTAGTCTCTGAACGTGGAACTTTGCTGCTTTGGAGCTGAAACTCTTTTCTTCTTGCCCCGCTCAGGTACCTACGCGACGAACGCGACCAGTTGGCAAGGTGGGTGCTGGGAAGCTCCCGTATCCCAGGGGTCGGGGTGTCTGGAGCCGGCTGGGATGAGCAGGGATCTCTTCCTGCTCCCACACGCTTCAAACGGCTGCTCCTCAAGAATTGGGGCCTTTGTTTTCCCTGGGATATTGATTTCCCCCGGGACTGGGCACTGGAAAGGCCCAACCTCAATCCTGGGGTCAGGGGTGGTCCCTTCACTCCAAGATGGACCTTGAGGGGCTGGAGTGTGGCCAGAGAAGGGCCACGGAGCTGGGGAAGGGGCTGCAGAAGTTGTGAGGAACATCTGAGGGACCTAAAGGGGTTCAGCTGGAGCAAAGGAGGCTCAGGAGAGACCTTCTCGCTCTCCACAACTCCCTCAAAGAAGGTTCTGGTGAGGTTGGAGGTGAGATCTCTTGTCCCCAAGTGATGGGACAAGAGGAACCGGCCTCAAGTTGCTCCAGGGGAGGTTGAGGTTGGGCTTGAGGAGCAACTTCTTGCTGGG
>JAVSBS010072627.1:0-10156 GCA_033124195.1 Coracias cyanogaster
CCCGTAGCTCTCCATGAATAACTGCCACCGGCCTTCAGACTCACCTACAGTGTTGCTCTCCAGAATCACGCCGACTACAGAAGTCTCGAGCTGGCGCTGCCGCCTGCCACAAGGTGTGCGTTGGCACGATCAGCACAGCCCGGTGCCAGGCCTCGCCATGGAGCCAGCAGCTGGCAGCCGCCCGCCGCGCGCAGGGGTCTCGGTCTTCGCCTGCTACAATCAGCTCCGGCGGGAGATCCAGGCGCTGCTGGCCGAGAACGAGGAGCTGACGCGGGTCGTGGGGCAGCTCAAGGAGCAGCAGCACCTCTGGCATGGCCAGCCAGGCTTGGCGCCCGCCGTGGCACCCAGCTCAGCACCCCTCCTCGGCCCCCGCTCCGGCGGAGAATACTTTGTCTTCCCCAGCCTAGGTGGGGGCTCGGGCAGCCCTGCGGTGGTCCCGGGCTGGTGGGTGCCGTGGCCACAACCCCTCCTCTCCTCCGACAGTGACCAGCACGGACTGGGAGCTGGCGTCGCTGGGGCAGAGCTCAGTTTTCCAGCCTCTGCCCCAGGACTCCATCCAGGAGCAGCTGTCCCAGGATGCAGCAACGCTGCCCACACCGAGCGGCACCCAGCTCAGCAGCGGGGTGTTCTGGCCCAGCACCAGCAGCAGAAGTATCCCATCCCCATCCCATCCCATCCCATCCCATCCCCGTCTCATCCCATCCCAATTGCCATCTCACCCCACCCTATCTCAATTCTCTTTCATCCTCATCCCATTCCCATCACATCCCATTCCCACCCTATTCCTGTTCCTGCCTCCATCATGTTCTGTCCTTATCCCATTCCCATCCCCATCCCATCCCTATCCCATCCCAGTTTGCCCCATCCCCTCCCCGTTCCATCCACACCTCATCCCATCCCACTCCATCCCATCCTACTCCTATTCCCATTCCCACCCCATCCCAGTTCACCCCATCCCATCCCCATCGCCATCTCACCCCATCTCCATCCTCTTCCATCCCCATCCCATCCCAATCCCATCTCCATCCTGTCTCTATTCCCATCCCCATCGGCGTCACCGTCTCATCTCAACCCAGTTCACCCCATCTCCTCCCCATTCCCTCCACACCTCATCCCCATCCCATCCTTCCCACCCCATCTCATCCCACCCCTCCCTGTCCCGGCAGTTTTCCCGGTGATGGCACACGGACGCACCGGCCCTGGCACCCGCTACCTCTCCTGCCCAATTGACCGCTTTGGCTCTGCCGGCCCCCGGCCACCCCCGGAGCCACCGCGGGCCCCGCCAGAGCCGGAGCCGGAGCGAAGCAGCCCTGGCCTGCAGTTCTCGGAGCTGCGCTGGCCGGGCTCGGGGGCCGAGCCGCAGCCGCTGGACCTGCGCCTGCCGGCACCGCAGTGGCGGGCGAGTCGCGATGCCAACCGGCTCACCTCCAGCTGGGACCCGCCCGGCCTGCAAGGTGAGTGCCGCGCCACGGCACCGGCGGGTCCCACGACCCCCTGTTCCCATGGGCTCGGGGATGCTGAGGTCACCCTGTGCCAGGGGACACCGCGGTGGTGGGGGGCACAAGGAGAGGTCAGCACAGTGTGGGGTCACCAGACTGGCAGCGCCGGGTCCGTGCCGGGCTGGGGGTAAGTGCCCGATGCTGGTGGCTCCCACAGATGCCCAGCAGCCAGCGTGGGAGCAGCTGGTGGGTGAAGTCGCCTTCCAGCTCGACCGCCGCATCCTCGCCAGCGTCTTCCCCGACCGCACCTGCCTCTACGGCTTCACCGTCACCAACATCCCCGAGAAGATCATGGCGGTAAGTTTGGTGTGGGGAGCCAGGCATGGCACCCGGTGAGTCCTGGTGCCCCCTTGGCTCGGGCACCCGTGGGTGCTGACCCTGCTGCGGCTGTCCCCGCAGACGGCTCTCGGCACGGCGCCGGGGGGCTTCGACGAGCAGCGCTGTGCCGCGGCGGCCCGGCGATACGTCAGCCTGATGGAGCGACTGCGGGCACTGGGCTACAGCCCTGCCGTGCACCCAGCCTTCGCCGAGTCCCTCGTCAACACCTACGGTATCCTACCGGAGCCGGCCAGGCACGCCAACCACAACCCGGCCTTCCTGCGCCGCGTGGTGATGGAGACGGTGCCAGCGGCGGCACAGCCGGATGCCTTGGTGCTGCTGGAGTGCCTGCAGGAGCTGGCGCGGGAGGACGGGCGGCCTCTCTTCCTCTGGTGAGCAGCTGGATGGGCACTGGCACTGACACCAACACCGCCACCGGCACCAGCACCGCCACCGGCTGTGCCACCGCCAGCCAGAGACACACACCGGACAATAAAGCTGCTCCACCACCCTCACCCTCGCATGCCCTGGCAACTCTGGTGGGCACCACGAGTGTCACCATCACCGCGACCGCTCCTGCTCGTGGACACCTCCACGATGGGCAGCAGTACCCGTGGGAACACTGTGGCACAGCGGTGATGCCGGGGTGGTGGAGGAGGTCACGCTGCGGTTGAGGCCGCGGTCGTTGCCCTTTTGGTTGCGGGCAGGGGAAGCTGGTTGGATGCAGAAGTGAAAGTGGGAATCGCTGCCTGGGACGGCCGCGGTGGGGGGAACCCCCAGGGGACGAGCCTCTGTGCCCCTGTGCCGCGGCACGGCCAGGTCAGGGCCAGGGCAGTGGTGGGGGTCTCTCGTGCTGGGCTGTGCCAGGGTGTGCTGGTGGAGGAGCCCAGGCCGCGATGCCAGGGGTGGAAGGGGGGACCCTCCTCCCTGCCTGTGGCGGGAAGGGGAAGCGGCGACAGGAAGCGGAGCAGCTCTGGGCCAACTCGGCACAGCGGGACCCCTCCGCCACGTCGTGTCGGGCCGGCACCACCGGTGCGCCCCGTGTCAGGGGAGGTAGGTGCTCCCTTGTGCAGCAGCACCCGTGTCGGTGGGGGGTGGCGGGGACGGATGCGGGGTCGGTGTCACGGGTGCTGGCCGGTGCGCAGCCATTGTGCCGGGGGTGGCCATGACCTCTCCCTGGCGCTGCCTCGCTCGGCCTTCCCCTCCTCATTCGGCCACGCCGGCGGGATGCGGCAGACAAGGAGTTACCACCCTGGGAAACCAGCCGTGGGTGTTCACCGGCCTGGCAAGGTGCAGCGCCAGCGGCTCGGCCACCGCCGCCGGCCCGGCCACCACTGCCGCCACACGACCCTTGCCCGGCACATGGTGTCCTGGCACGTGGCCTGGCCCGGCGGTGGGAGCCGGGGGCTCGTTGGCAGCAGGCGGTGGTGGCCACACACCCGCGGCAGGAATGCAGCCGGCCATCAGCCGGGCACGGCCGCGGTCACGGCTAATTGAGCCTGGTCCGGCGGTGAGCGGATGTTTGTGACCTGTTGAGCTGGCGGCAGCACTGTGCTGAGCCTGTGGCGTGCCCCGAGCTGGCGGTAGCCGTGAGCTGGCGGCGGTGGCAGCAGTGCCAGCCCCTCCGGAGAGGTGTCAGTGTCGGTGCCGTCAGCGATGGCTCCCAGTGCCGCAGGGCGAGGAGGTGAGGAGGGGATGCCTGGGAACATGGCGTGGCCCCAGGGAGCAGCACAAGCCACGGTGGTGGGATGGCACAGGCAGGGATCCGGCATGGGCAGGAATCTGGCATGGGCAGGAATCTGGCATGGGAAGGGATCCGGCATGGGCAGGAATCCAGCACGGGCAGGGAGCCAGGATAGGCAGCGAGCCAGGACGGGCAGGGAGCCAACACGGGCAGTTTGGGGACCACGTGGCTCTCGGGGAAGGGGCAGCGCCCATGGCACCGGGGCACGGTGCCATTTGCCCCCCGGCCACCGCCGGCCACCGCAGAAAGCAGGGCCAGGCCAGAGGTGCCGGGCAGTGTGGCACCGGCAGCGCCCAGCACGGGGAGGGCTCGGCCACCGCACCCTCCAGAACCGGCTGCTGGGCAAACATGGCCCTCGGGGCACCCTGTGCCAGGGCAGAGCTGCCAGCGCCGCGGGGCAGTGCCCGGTGCTGCTGCCGGTGCCATGAGGCAATGCCAGTTCCTGCTGTTGGTGCCATGGGGCAATGCCTGGTGCTGCTGCCAGTGCCATGTGGCAGTGCCAATTCCTGCTGCCAGCACCACGGGGCAATGCCTGGTGTTGCTGTCAGTACCGCATGGCAACGCCAATTCCTGCTGTCAGTGCCATGGGGCAATGCCCGGTGCTGCTGTCAGTACCTCATGGCAACGCCAATTCTTGCTGCCAGTACCACGGGGCAGTGCCTGGTGCTCCCGCCAGCACCGTGCCCATGCCACCCTGCGAGACTGATGCTGCTGCCTGTGCCATGGTGCAGCGCCGGCCTCCGCTGCTACCAGGGCAGAGCCCTTGGCTCCGCTGGCACCGTGGGGTCAATGTGCGCGGTGGGTGCCGGCACCGACCCTGCTGGGCAAAGGCCAAGGGCGCGGGGCCCCGGCACAGCCCCGGTGCCACCGCCCATCCGAGCCCCACACACTCACCCTCCCGTGACTGGAAATCACCTTCCGTGGGTGTCCGGGATGCCGGCACGGCCGGGAAGTGGCGGGACCTGGCTTGAGTCACGCCGTGCCGCACGTGCCGCACGCCTGGGCCGCCCACGGCACCGTGGGGCTGAGGAACATGCCGGGCTCCAGCCGCGGGGCTGAGCTGGGGCGGGTGTGGTGGGCACCGTGCCCTGTGGTGGGGAGTCCCCGGGGTCCTGCCCGGTGCCGTGTGCCATGGCCGGTGCCTGGGGAAGGGACGGAGCACCCCGTTGGTCCCAGGGACCCCAGTATCCTCAGGGACCTCAGTGACCCCACTGGTCCCGGTATCTCCAGTGACCCCACCACCCCCAGTGATCCCAGCAACGCCCGTGACCTCATCGATCCCCGTAACCCCAGCATCCCCCAGTGTCCCCATTTCTCCCAGTATCCCAGTGACCCCACCATCCCCCGTGATACCAGTGCCCCAGTGACCCCATTGATACCAGTGTCCCCAGTATCGCACTGATCCCAATATCCCAGCAACCCCAGTGACCCCATTGATCCCAGTATCCTCGGTGATCCCAGCACCCGCAGTGACCCCATTGATACCAGTGTCCCCAGTGACCCCGCTGATCCCAGTATCCCTGTGACCCCAGCATCCCCGTGACCCCAGCATCCCCCAGTGTCCCCAGTGACCCCGGCATCACCAGTGACCCCTGCAACCCCAGTATCCACCAGTAACCCCACTGGTCCCAGTGTCCTAGTGACCCCACTGTGCCCAGTGACCCCAGTATACCCAGTGATCCCAGCACTCCCCAGTGCCCCCGGTGACCCCAGCACCACACCAGGCAGGGCGCGGGCGGGGGGCAGGATGGTGCCGGCGCAGCGGCTGCCGCATCAGGCCCGAGTCACCGGCCGCGGTGAAGGGGCAGGACGTGGCAGCCGCCACAGCGCGAGGTGTCAGCCGAGGAGCCGGTTCCCGGCCCGTGGGGCACGGATGCGCCGGTGAACCCGTCAGGCCAGGCCGGCCGGTCCCGGCCTCGCCAGGGCTGACCTGGCCGTGGCTCAGCCGTGTGCCGCGCCGGCAGCCAGTAAGGCCGGTGGTGGAAGGAGCAGGCGGCCTGTGCTCCATGCCGAGCCTGGCGGGCAGGTGAGGGGGGACGTGGCGGTGATGGGGGTCCCAGAGCTGGCACACGGGTGAAGGTGGCTGGTGCCGGGGCCAGGGGCCAGGACCGAAGGTGCCGGCAGTGTCGGGGGAGATGCCACCGGGCACTGCGCAGGGTCCCAGCCACAGGGCACCCACCACAGCTGGAGGGGACATTGGGGGTCCCGGGGACCCCATGGGGGGGAACGCTGCCTCGGCACTGCCACCGGCCCCCCGCCCCGCAGCTGCTTCCGCGCCGGCAGAGATGGAGGGCCACGGGGGACGATCCCTTGGGATGCGGGGGATGATCCCTGGAGATGCAGGGATGATCCCGGCTGTGGGACGTTCCCACGGTGGCGGCTCAGCCGCAGCGCCCGGGACGGGCTGGGGGGGTCCCGCTCCCGGCTGCACCATCCCCGCTGACCCCAGCCCCGGGTCTCTCTCCTGCAGGTTGTGCCGGCGGCAGCACCGACGCCGCGGTGCCTCTGAGCCCCGTGCCTGGACCCCCGGCTCCCCAGGACCCTCTGGATCCCCAAGACACCCCAGCTCCCCAGGAGCCCCTGGTCTCCCAGGACCCCCCAGTCCCCCAGGACCCCCGAGCCATGCCGCTGCGCGAGTCCCCCTTCCCCAGCTGGGCGCTGGCGGCCCTGGACTACGTGGCTGTGGGGCTACTTGCCCCCAGCTTCTGGGCCGCCAACCACCTCCTGGACCTGCAGCCCACGACGGCGGAGCGGAGGCGGCAGCGGGAGAGCCGGTGCGGGCCGTGCCGCGGCTGTGCCAGGCAGGCGATGGCCGGGCTGGCCTACGCCGTGGTGCTGCTGCTCTCGCTGCCCGTGGCCGCGCTGGGGCTGCTGCTGTGGCTGCCGGTGCAGGCGGCACGGCGGCCATTTGCCTACCAGCACATGGTGGGCACGGCGCCGGTGGAGCCGTGGGACCTGCGGCATCGCCGGACCTTCACCTTCGTCAGCGCCAACGTCTGCCTGCTGCCCAGCGGCCTGGCCAAGTTCAGCAACCTGGGCGAGACGCCGGAGCGCGCCACGTACATCGCCCGCCAACTCGCCCCGGCATCACCGGGCTCCCCTGGCGCCCGCACCAGCCTGGTTGAGCCCTGGCACGGTGACACCAACAGCTACGGGGGGACCCTCTCCACCCCGCAGCAGCCCCCCGGCAGCGTGGTGGTGGAGATGGAGGCGGCCGAGCCGGTGCCGGCGGCGTTGAGTGAGCACTTCCCGGCGGACGCCGACTTCGTGTGCCTGCAGGAGGTCTTCGACGTGGGCGCTGCCGCCGTCCTGCGCCAGCGCTTGGCCAGCACCTTCCCGGACGTGGTGTCCGAGGTGGGCGCCCGCGGGCTCCGGCACTGCCAACTGAAGCTCTTTGGCAGCGGGCTCCTCCTGGCCAGCCGGTACCCGCTGCTGGCCGCCTGCTACCATGGCTTCCCCAACGGTGCCCGCGAGGATGCCCTGGCTGCCAAGGGGCTGCTGGCCGTCCAGGTGAGCCGGACCCCCCACCCCATCTCCGGATTGTGCTGGATTGTGCCGCTGAGATGCCGTGTCCCCACAGGTGCTGCTGGGCTGGGCACAGGGGCAGCGGCTCGTCGGCTACATCGGCTGCACCCACCTCCAGGCACCCGCAGGTGAGGGGCTTGGGGGGTCCCCGCTCACACCCAGCGCCCAAGTGGGGTTCCCGGCAGTGCCGGTGATGCCAAGCCTGTGCCGCAGCCGATGCCACCGTCCGGGACGCGCAGCTGACGCTGGTGCTGCGCTGGCTGCGGCAGTTCCGGCAGGAGTGGGAGCAGCACGGGGACGTGGTGGCCTTCGACGTGCTCTGTGGGGACCTCAACTTCGACAACTGCTCCCCAGGTGGGGATGGGGCAGGGGGGGACACAGGGGGGTGGTGACAATGACGGGGTGGTGACAAGGAGACGTGTCCCCCTCCCTGCAGGTGATGCCCTCAACCAGCGGCACCGGCTCTTCGAGGAGTACCAGGACCCTTGCCGGCAGGCGCCCGGGCAGGACCAGCCCTGGGCCATAGGTGGGACCTGACCCCCCAGCCCTGGCGCTCCCCCGGTCCCCAGCGCATGGTGGGGGACACATTGGGGGTCCTGCTCACGGCTGTCCCAGTCACCGTCATTGTTGCGGCTGCAGGGACCCTCCTCAACTACCTGAGGATCTACGAGGAGCCCGTGTCCACCCCGGAGAAGCTGAGGAGGTGACGGGGTTGGGGATACGGGGAGGGGACAAGGGGGACAGGCTGGGGAGGCCCCAACCCTGGGGAGGGTCAGGCTGAGGCAGCCTGGGTGGGGAGGGGGTGATGCCGCGGTGGAGGTCCCTCTGTCCCTGTGCCACCACATTCTGTGTCACCATGTCCCCAAGCCACCAAGTCCTCGTGTCACCATGTCCCTGTACATGTCCCCATGTCACCACATCCCCGTGCCACCACACCCCCATACCACCATGTCCCTGTGCCACCACAACCCCGCGCCAACACCTCCCTGCGCCACAGCATCTCCATGTCACTGTGCCACCACCTCCCGATGTCACAGCATCCCTGTGCCACCACCTCCCCATGACACAGTGTCCCCATGCCACTGCATCTCCATTCCACCACGTCCCCGTGCCACCACGTCCCTGTGCCACTGCGTTCCCACGTCACCACATCTCCGTGTCACCACCTCTCTGTGCCACCACTTCCCCATGCCACCACCTCCCCGTGCCACCGTGTCCCCATGCCATCCCCATGCCACCATGTCCCCGTGCCACCACATCCCTGTGCCACCACACTGCCATGCCGCTGCGTCCCTGTGCCACCACGTCCCCGTGCCACGGTGTCGCACCCGCAGGACGCTGGCACAGCCGGGGGGCCGGCAGCAGTTCCTGGCGGGCCCGATCCTCTCCTCTGGCCAGCCCGACCCGGACGCGCGTTGCCCGTGGCAGGGCCGGCGCGTGGATTACATCCTGTACCGCCAGCACCGCGCGGCCCCACCGCTGCGCACGGTGAGTGCCGCGGCATGGCGGGGCAGGGCGGGGGGTGCCCTGTGCCCCCCACCCTGATGGCCACTGTCCCAGCAGGAGGTGGCCGAGGTCTCCTTTGTCACCCAGCTGGCCACACGCTCCGACCACCTGCCCGTGGTCCTGCGCCTCGACGTGGGCCCCGACGCCCCCTGAGCTGCCGGTGCAGCCCCCGGCACCATGGCCCCCGGCACCGGCATGACCTCGGCGGATGCTGGCACCCCATGGGGAGGGCTCATGGGCGAGTGCCGTGCCGTGGGGCGCGGTGCGGCCGTGGCTGTGCCGCTGCCACCGCCACTGGGGTCCGGCACTGAGCCGGCAGCAAGCCAGCGGTGGCCAGCGCTGGCCTGGCACCAGTGCGGCATTGGTCCAGTACGGGTCCAGCACTATCCTGGCACTGATGTGGCAGGGGTCGGCACTGGTCCAGCAATCTGGCACTGGTCTGGCACTAGCCTGGCACTGGTCCAGCACTGGTCAGGCACTGGTCTGGCAGGGCCGGTGCCACAGTTGTATCAACTGGAGAGAAATAAAGTCCTTAAGCGCAGCGGGGTCTCCGTGCTGCTGCCCCCCCATCAGCAGGGCAGGGACCGGGGGAGCGATGGGCGGCCGCACCCCCAGCCTCATGCCAGCCCCCGGCGCGAGGTGGGTCCAGGTGGGGAGAGGGGCACTGGGGGTCCTCCGGAGCTGTGTGGCAGGGACCTGGGGACCAGCCCATGGGGACACTGGGAACCAGGCCATGAGGAGCCTTGGGGGACACTGGGGACAACTCCGCAGTGACCCCTGGGGACAACTCCATGGAGATCCTTGGGGACCATTCCATGGGGATCCTTGGGGATTGACTCCTCCATGGAGACTCCTGGGGACCACCCTGCGCAGAACCTTGAGGACCACTCCATGAGGACCCTTGGGGACCACTCTGCGGGGGTCCTTGGAGACCCCAGGGACAGCTCCACAGAGACCCTTGAGGACGATTCCATAGGGACACTTCGGAGACCACTCCTTGAGGACTGCTCCACTGGGCACCCTTGGGGATCCTGGGGATGGCTCCATGGAGATCCCTGGGGACACTCTGGGGACCACTCAACCTTGGGAACTGCTCCTTGTGGACCAGTCCAGGGAGATCCTTGAGGACCCTGGGGATGGCTCCATGGAGATCCTTGAGGACCACTCCATGGGGACCCTTCAGGACTGCTCCATAGGGCCATTCCATGAGGACTCCTGCTCCGCAGGACCATCCCCAACGCACCCCCACGCGGGAAGGGCTCGAAGGGTCTTTATTGGAAGGCACTGAGCTGGGGAGATGTGGGGCAGGGGGGGGGTGAAGAGACCCCCAAGCCCCATGAGGTGCTCCTTGGGGGGTGCATGGCTGGGATGGGCTGGGGGCTGCCCCACAGAGTGTGCGCATGGAGAGGAGGGGCTGCCCTATGGACTGTGCGTGTCTGGGTGGGAGGGGGCTGCCCCATGTGGTGGGAAATGGGGGGGGGGGGGCGCCCCGTGGGGTGGGGGGGCGGCCCTATAGACTGTGCGTATATAGCGGGGGGGGGGGGGGCGTGGGGCTGCCCCACAC
>JAVSBS010072628.1:0-10131 GCA_033124195.1 Coracias cyanogaster
GGGGGGACTGGGTACACTGGGGGCACTGGGAGCACTGGGCTGTACTGGCAGCACTGGGAGGGACTGGGGGCACTGGGAGGGACTGGGAGCACTGGGGGAACTGGGAGGGACTGGGAGCACTGGGCTGTACTGGGGGGTGTTGGATGTCAGTGGGTGTCACTGGCTGGGTGCTGGGTGGGTGTCACTGGGTGCCAGTGGGTGTCACTGGGTGTGGGTGGGTGTCACTGGTGTCACTGGGTGCAGTGGGTGCCGGTGGGTGTCCCTGGGTGCCGGTGGGTGTGGGTGGGTGTCCCCGGGTGCGGGTGGGTGACGCGTGCTGCGCCCGCAGGCTGGTGGTCGGCGCTGGGCCCCGGGGCGCTGGGCGCGCGGCGGGCGCTGGCGCTGGCGCTGGGCTGGGCGCTGCCGGTGCTGCCCGGGCTGTACGCGGGGCTGGCGCTGGGCGGCTGCGGGGCCGCTCCCGCCGCGCTGGGCGCGCTGGCCGCCGGGCTGCTGCTGCACCTCGCCCTGGCGCACATGGTGAGCACACGCCTGCGACACGCCTCTGCCACGCCTGGGACATGGGGGCGGCACGCGGCTGTCGTGTGTGCGCGTGGGGGTGTCGCGGGTCTGTCACGTGTGTCACGTGTGCCACAGGGCTGTTGTGTGTGTGCATTGGGGTGTTGCAGGTCTGTCATGTGTGTGCGTGGGGGTGTCATGGGTCTGTCACGCGTGTCACATGTGCCACACGGCTGTCATGTGTGTGCCGTGGGGGTGTCGTGGGTCTGTCACGTGTGTCACGTGTGCCACAGGGCTGTTGTGTGTGTGCCGTGGGGGTGTCATGGGTCTGTCATGTGTGTTACATGTGCCACACGGCTGTCATGTATGTGCTGTGGGCGTGTCGCGGGTCTGTCACGTGTGTCACATGTGCCACACGGCTGTCATGTGTGTGCATTGGGGTGTTGCAGGTCTGTCATGTGTGTGCATGGGGGTGTCATGGGTCTGTCACGTGTGTCACATGTGCCACACAGCTGTCATGTGTGTGCATTGGGGTTTTGCAGGTCTGTCATGTGTGTGCATGGGGGTGTCACGGGTCTGTCACGTGTGTCACATGTGCCACACATCTGTCATGTGTGTGCCGGGGGGGTGTCGCGGGTCTGTCACGTGTGTCACATGTGCCACATGGCTGTCGTGTGTGTGCTGTGGGAGTGTCATGGGTCTGTCACATGTGTCACATGTGCCACATGGCTGTCATGTGTGTCCATGGGGGTGTCATGGGTCTGTCACATGTGTCACGTGTGCCACACATCTGTCATGTGTGTGCATGGGGGTGTCATGGGTCTGTCATGTGTGTCACATGTACCACACGCCTGTCATGTGTGTGCTGTGGGGGTGTCACGGGTCTGTCACGTGTGTCACATGTGCCACATGGCTGTCGTGTGTGTGGCGTGGTGGTGTCATGGGTCTGTCATGTGTGTCACATGTGCCACATGCCTGTTGTGTGTGTGTGCATGGGGGTGTTGCGGGTCAGTCTTGTGTGTCACATGTGCCACATGCCTGTCATGTGTGTGCATGTCTGTCACAGGTCTGTCACGTGTGTCACATGCCACACGTCTGTCGTGTGTGTGCATGGGGGTGTCATGGGTCTGTCACATGTGTCACATGTGCCATACATCTGTCATGTGTGTGCTGTGGGGGTGTTGCTGGTCTGTCACGTGTGTCACGTGTGCGGCAGCGTGTGCGGCGTGCCGCGGCGTGCGCCGCGCCCTGACGCCGTGTCCCGCAGGTGCCGGCGCTGCTGTCGGCGCAGGACACGCGCCCCTGGGTGCTGCTGGGGCTGCAGAGCGCGGGGCTGCTGGCGGGCTGGGCCGCGATGCTGCTGCTGGGGCTGCTGGAGGACAGCCTGGCCCACTGACACCGGCACCACTGACACCGGCACCACTGACACCGGCACCACTGACACCGGCACCGGCACCGCCCGCTGCCGCACCCCAACACCCGCCCAGCGTCGCCCAGCAGCGCCCAGCAGCACCGCGGCGCTGCCCTGGCACCGCCTCCCAACACCCTGGCAGCGCCCAGCACCACTCCAGCAGCACCCAGCACCACCCAGGCATCACCCAGCACCACCCTGGCGCCACCCAGCACCACCCAGGCATCACCCAGCACCACCCTGGCACCAGCCAGCACCACCCAAGCATCACTCAGCACCACCCAGGCATCACCCAGCACCGCCCTGGCACCATCCAGCACCACCATGGCACCACCTAGCACCAACCCTGGCACCACCCAGCACCAGCGGGTGCTGCAGAAGAGCCAAGTCAGGATGTTCTCGGCGGATCCCGGTCCCAGACCCTGGCCCAGCCGTGGCCAGATCCAGTTTCCCCTCGACTCTGCTGAAGATCCGGGTCCTCGGTCCCAGCCCGGGCTGGGCCGGTGCCGGTGTGAGGCAGGACCCACCCTGAGGAACCCGCCGGTTGTCGCCCTGGTGCCGCCTGAGGCCTCACGCGCCCGGTGTCCACGTGTCCCACCCAGGGACCTTCGGGTGCAGGGGCGGCTTGAGCAGCTCGAGAGCTGGGTGGGGGGCGGGTGGTGCCGGGCTGGGTGCAGAGGAACCTCCTGAGGTTCCAGCAGGGCCAGGGGAGGGTCCTGCCCTGTGGAGGCGCAGGGGTGACCTGCTGGGGAGCAGGACCTGCGAGTGCGGGGGACAAGGGCACCACCAGCCAAGACCGACGCTCTCCTGGGGGCCAAAATAACCAAGCCAGAGAAGGAGATCACCTCAGAGCCTTCCAACCCCAAATCCATCCATTTTCCCAGGAAAAGAGAGAAAGAGAGAAGGAGGGACGGGACCCTCGGGCCTTGAGGGGGTCTCCTGGGCCCCTTCCCGCCTGTGGGGCGAGCTGCCAGCAGCTCTGCAGCGCGGCTCCCCTCGGACGGCGACCTTCAGCCTCAAAATTAAACTCTCCTGGCGCTTTCACGTCCGTGACCAAGGCGCTTCAGCGCCCGCGGCAACACGCGGAGTCGGGGACAGCGGCCGTGTAAACGGGTTTTATAAAATAACACGCGTTAGCAGGGAGCCTGATACCGCACGCTTCCGGATTCTTACCCAAACGGGCGGCCCCGGGCGCGGGGAAGGAGGTTCAGCTCCTCCAGCCATCCTGGAAGTCTGCTCCGCTTTTCCTCCCTCGCTTCCTCGCTTTTTGGAGCGTTTCGTTGCTTCCAGGCGGGGCTGGCGGGACTCTGGTCACACCTGTGTCCTCCTTTGCTGGGTTAAAGATGGGAGGACGCGGTTCTCGGCCTCGCTGCTGACGTCTCTCTGGAGACACCTTCACGGATGGGCGCGCGGGGCTGGCTCTGGGCCGTGGCGGGTTCCTGCAGCCCCCGTGGCCTCTTCCGGGGGCTCTGCACGTTCTCTGGCCACAGCAGCCCCACGGCGGCCACTCTGCTCCTGGGATCAGCGAAGGTTCCAGGCTGGAAGGGGCCTCCAGAGCTCAGCTGGTCCAACCTCCCCACACGAGGCCATCTCTACCTGGGCTGGGTTGCTCAGAGCCCCACCGAGCCCAACCTCGGATGGCTCCAGGGACGGGGCCTCCAGCACCTCTCTGGGCAGCCCCTTCCAGCCATCCGTCACCCTCGTGTTAAAGAACTTTTTCCTAATATCCAGCCGAAATCTCTCCTTTCCCAGCTCAAAACCACTCTTCCTTGTCCTACCACTAGAAACCCTTGTGAACAGACCTTCCCCTGCCTTCCTGTAGCCCCTTCAGGTGCTGGAAGGTCACCAGAAGGTCTCCCCGGAGCCTTCTCTTCTCCAGGCTGAACAGCCCCAACTCCCTCAGCCTGTCTTCACACGAGAGATGCTCCATTTCTCTGATCATTTGGTAGCTCTCCTCTGGACACGCTCCAATACATCCCCATCCCTCTTGCTCTGGGGGCTCCAGAACTGGCCGCAATCCTCCAGGTGAGGTCTGCCCAGGGCAGAGCAGAGGGGCAGAATCACCTCTCTCCATCTGCTGCCCACAGTTCTCTTGCTGCAGCCCAGGGTGGGATCGACCTTCTGGGCGGCCATGGCGCCCCGGCGGCTCACGCCCAGCTTCTCACCCCCCAGCACCCCCAGGTCCCTCTCCGCAGGGCTGCTCTCCAGTCTGTCCTCTCCCACTCTGTACTGGTAACACTGGTCGCCCCGGCGCATGCGCAGGACTCCGCGCTGGGCTCCCCAGTGCCAGAGAGACCAGGAGCTGCTGGAGAGAGTCCAGCAGAGGCTGCGCAGATGCTGAGGGGCCTGGAGCATCTCTGTGCCCAGGAAAGGCTGAGAGCCCTGGGGCTGCTGAGCTGCACCACAGAAGCCTCCCAGGGGATCTGCTCAATGCTGAGCAAGAGCTCAAGGGCCCGTGGGGATGGGGCCAGACTCGTGCCAGCGGTGCCCGGTGACGGGCCGAGGGGCAGCGGCGGGAGGCGCCCGGGTCGCGCAGGCCCCGAACAGGCCCCGCACAGGCCACGACGCCGCCGGAAGTGGCTCTTCCCGCCCAAACCCGCCTCTGTCCCCGCCCTCCCCAGGCTCGACCAGCCGAGCGCCGCGGCTCCGCCCCCAGGCGCGCCCAGCCGAGCGCCGCGGCCTCGAACCGCCGCCATCGCTGCGGGAGCGCCGCGCAGCCACCGGCAACCGGGCACCGGGAGGGGCGGAACCGGCACCGGCACCGCTCCTTCTCCTTCTCCTCCTCCTCCCTCGGAGTCCTCCGGGATGTTTCACGGGATCGCGGGGCCGCCCGGGATGGGAGGTGAGAGCGGCGGGGGGTAGGCCCGGGACTACCGGGGGCGGCACCGGCGCTACCGGGAGGAGGCCGGAGCTACCGGAGGGAGACTGGGGTGACCGTGGGGAGAAACCGGGGCTACCGGGGGTCGGAATCGGGACCACTGAGAGGGACACCGGGGCTACCGGGGTGGGAGAGGGTACCGGGGGATTACCGGGGCTACCGGAGGGGGGAGGAATCGGGGCTACCGGGAGGAACACTGGGGCTACCGGGGGAGTACGGGGCTTACCGGAGAGGGGGATTGGGGCTACTGGGAAGGACTCCGGGGCTACCGCGGAGGTGATGGAGATCACCGGGGTTACCGGAGGGGGGTCTCGGTGCCCCCCCGCCCCCATCTGACGTTCCCCCCGCAACGCTGCAGCCCCCGGGAACAAGCCGGAGCTGTACGAGGTGAGTGGGGCCACCGAACATCCCCCCCCCAGCCGGGGCACCGGCACCGGAGCCCCCCCCGGTACCTGCCCGGTGGCCCCGGGCTCAGCCGGTGCCGTGTCCCCGTGTCCCGCAGGAGGTGAAGCTCTACAAGAACGCCCGGGAGAGGGAGAAGTGAGTCCTCCGCCGGTCCCGGTACCGGCCCCACCGGCCATGGTTCAGCCTGGGGCCTCCTGGTGCCCTCAGCTCCAGCCTGGTCCCGCCTGGTTCTCCAGCGTGGTTGTTCCCAGTCCCTTCTTCTCCATTGGGGTCGTTCCTGGTCTTTCCTGGACCTCTTTTCTCCATCATGGTCCTTCCTCGTCCTCTCCTCTCTATAGTGGTCCCTTCTTCTCCGTCATGGTTCTTCTTGGTCTCCTCTTCTGCATCATGGTCCTTCCTGGTCCTCCATTCTCTATCGTGGTCCCCTCCTCTCCATAGCAGCCCCTCCTGTGACACCGTTGTTTGTCGTGGTCCTTCCTGGTTCCCTTCTCTCCGTTGCAGTCCCTTCTTCTCCATCGTGGTCCTTCTTGGTCCTCTGTTCTTCATCACGATCCCCTTCTCTGCCTCGCAGTCCCCTCTAGGACGCCGTTGTCCATCACAGCCCTCCTTGGTCCTCTCTTCTCCATCCTGATCCTCCTTGGTCCTCTCTTCTCCATCCTGATCCTCCTTGGTTCTCTGTTCTCCATCCTGATCCTCCTTGGTCCTCTGTTCTCCATCCTGGTCCTTTTTGGTCCTCTGTTCTCCATCCTGGTCTTTTTTGGTCCTCTGTTCTCCATCCTGGTCCTCCTTGGTCCTCTGTTCTCCACCCTGGTCCTCCTTGGTCCTCTCTTCTCCACCCTGGTCCCTTTTTCTCTATCATGGCCCTTCCTGGTCCCCCCTTCTTTATCATGGTGTCCTCTTCTCCATCATGGTCCTTCCTGAGACACTGTTCTCCACCCTGGCCCCCTTCTCTCCATCATGGTCCCCTCTTGTCCATTGTGGTCCTTCCTGGTCCCCCGTCCTCCATCGTGGTCTCCTCTTCTCCATCGTGGTCCTGTGTGCTCCCTTCTTCTCCCTCACGGTCCCTCGTTCCTCATCATGGTTCCATCCTGGTGTCCCCTTCTCCACCCTGGTCTCCTCCTGGGACCCCGCGGTTCCCGCCCCCACCGCGCTGCCCCTTGCGGTTGCAGGTACGACAACATGGCCGAGCTCTTTGCGGTGGTGAAGACGCTGCAGGCCCTGGAGAAGGCCTACATCAAGGACTGCGTCTCGCCCAACGAGTGAGTCCCCGGCTCGCGGTGGCCCCGGTGGCCGCGGCGGGGGCGGGGCCCAGCCCATCCCCGGCCTCCCCTCGCCCGCAGGTACACGGCCGCCTGCTCCCGCCTCCTGGTCCAGTTCAAAGCCGCCCTCAAGCAAGTCCAAGGCTCCGAGATCAGCTCCATCGACGAGTTCTGCCGCAAGTTCCGGGTGAGCCGCGGCGGCGCCGGCGCTGCCGGGACCTTCGGGGCTCGGCGGGCACCGGTTGTGCCGCTGACGGCCCCGCTCTCGCCGCAGCTCGACTGTCCCTTGGCCATGGAGAGGATCAAGGAGGACCGGCCCATCACCATCAAGGACGACAAGGGCAACCTCAACCGCTGCATCGCCGATATCGTCTCCGTACGGCGCCGGTGGCGTGCCGGGGCTCGGGCCGCAGGGTTTTGGTGGGGTGGGAAGGGGTGTGGTTGAGCCTGGGAGGGTTGTGGTCAAGCCAGGAGTGTTGTGGTTGAGCCAGGAAGGGCTGTGGTTGAGCCAGGGTCAAGCCAAGGGGGTCATGGTTGAGCTGGGAAGGGCCGTGGTCAAGCCAAGAGGGTTGTGGTTGAGCCAAGAGGGTCACAGCTGAGCCAGGAAGGGTCGTGGAAGGGCTGTTGGTCAAGCTGCGAGGGGTTGAGCTGGGATGGGTCACCCTTGAGCCAAGAGGGTGGTGGTTGAGCCAGGACAAGTTGTGGTTGAGCCTGGGAGGGTTGCGGTCAAGCCGGGAAGGTCATGGTTGAGCCAAGAGGGTTATGGTTGAGCTGTGGTCAAGCTGGGAGGGCCGCGGTTGAGCCGGGAAGGGCTGCGGTTCAGCTGGGAAGTGTCACGGTTGAGCCATGGTCAAGCCGGGAACGTCGTGGTTGAGCCGGGAAGGGTCATGGTTGAGTTGTGGTCAAGCCGGGAAGGTCGTGGTTGAGCTGGGAAGGGTCATGGTTGAGTTGTGGTCAAGCCAGGAGGGTCTCGGTTGAGCCAAATGCTTCCTCTCTCGCAGCTCTTCATCACGGTGATGGACAAGCTGCGCCTGGAGATCCGCGCCATGGACGAGGTAAGGCCCCGCGGCTCAGCCGCGGCAGCCCCGGCTCTGGCAGCGCCGGCGGCTCACCGCGGCTCCTCCTCCGCACCAGATCCAGCCCGACCTGCGGGAGCTGATGGAGACGATGAACCGCATGAGTCACCTGCCGCCCGACTTCGAGGGCAGGCAGAAGGTCAACCAATGGTGAGTGCCGGGGTGGCGGCGGCAGTGCCGGGGCGGCGGCGGTGATGCCAGCACCGCTCTGGGGGCGCCGCTGACCCCCCCGACCTCCCGGCAGGCTCCAGACGCTCAGCGGGATGTCGGCGTCGGACGAGCTGGACGATTCCCAGGTCCGGCAGATGCTCTTCGACCTGGAGTCTGCCTACAACGCCTTCAACCGCTTCCTCCACGCCTGAGCCGGCGCCGGCACCGCCCCGACATTGCCACGCCAGCCTCCCAGTGCCCTCCCAGTCTGTACTGGTGGGAAAGAGGAAGCCGAGGACAATAAACGCCCCTTTTCCATCACCTGCCTTGCCAGGACCCCAAAAAGCACCGGCCGCGGTCATAAATACGGTGTTTAATGGTCACGCTGGTTAAAACCACGAGCCGCCGGTGCCGCCGGTGCTTCAGAGGCTCTTCCAGAAGAGCTTCCGGTGGCGGGTGACAGTGCTGAGCGCGGGACGGGTCCAGGCTTTGCCGGCATCACGCTGGTTGCTCCGGCCGAGGCGGCGGCCGCAGAGCCGGAGCTCCTGGATCTTGCCGGCGGCTCTGGTCAAGGTGCCGTCATCCAACGGACCCTCCACGGAGCAGCCTGGGGGGAGAAGGGGCTGCCGTGAGCTCCGCACCGGCGCCGGCACCGTGGCGTAACCGGCACCGCGTCCGGTACCTGCCAGGCTGAGGAACCGCAGCCCCTGGTTCCTCTCTTCCAGGGCGCAAAGCAGCGACCGCAGCCCCGCCGCGGTGATGCCGGGATTTGCCGAAAAATCCAGGGAAACCAGGGCCGGGCAAAGCGGGAGGCGCCTGCGGGTGGGGGGAGGCGGTGAAGGGACCCCCCAAGTTGTCCCCAGAGGGACCCCGGGCGTCCCTGCACCGCGGTGCCGGGGCGGCGGCGCCTTTTAGGGGGAGGGTGATGGCAGCCGCCGCCGGTGTCGCCGCGTCCCCTCACCTGGTCACCTCCAGGACGTCGCCGTCGCCCAGGCGGTTCCCGGAGAGCGTCAGGTGGCTCAGAGCGCAGCCCTCCTGCGGGAACGGCCGCGCCGGCATCGGCACCATGTCGGTGTTGGCACAGTTGCGCCGGTATTGGCACAACCGCACCAGCACCAACACAACCGTGCCAGTAGCTGCAGAACCCCAGCGCTGGCACAACTGAGCCGGTATCGGCACAATACCAGCGTTGGCACAGCCGCACTGGTGTTGGCACAACACCAGCATCGGCACAACACCACCAGTATCGGCGCAACGCTGGTGTTGGCACCGTGCTGGCATTGGCACAACCACACCGGCATCAACACAACCGCGCTGGTATTGGCACTGTGCTGCCGTTGGCACACCACCACCAGCATGGCCACAACCGTGCTGGTATCGGCACGGCACCGGCACAACCACACTGGTATCAACACAGCGCTGGTGTCGGCACCGTGCTCGCCTTGGCACAGCACCACCAGCATCGGCACAGCCGCGCCAGTATCTGCAGAACGCCAGTGTTGGCACAACCGCACTGGTGGCAGCACAACACCGGCATCGGCACAACCACGCTGGCGTTGGCAAAGCACCGGCATCGGCACACCACCACCAGCATGGCTGATATCAGCACAACTGCGCTGGTATCGGCACAACGCCAGCATTGGCATGGCACCGGCATCGGCGCAACCGCGCCGGTATCAGCAAAGCGCTGGCGTCGGCACCGTGCTGGCGCTGGCACACCACCACCAGCACGACCACAACCACGCTGGTATCGGCATAACCGCGCCGGCATCGGCACAACGCCAGCGTCAGCATTGGTGCAGCACTGGCGTTGGCACAACCGCGCCAGTATTGGCAAAGTGCTGGCATTGGCACAACACCACCGGCACGGTCACAACCACGCTGGTATCGGCACAACCATGCCGGCGTCGGCCCAGCGCTGGCATCGGCCCGGCACTGTCCTCGGCCCAACCGCGCCGGTATTGGCACAAGCCCAACCGGCCCCCGTGGGGAGCGACTCCCCGGCCGCGTCCCCTTCTCACCTGCGCCAGGTACTCGCCGAGCGCCGCGGCGAAGCTCCGCGCCGGTGCCGGCCCGGTGACGGAGCCCAGCTCCAGGCGGGCGAGGCGCCGCGCCGGCAAATCACCGAAGAGCCGCTGCAGCGCCACCGGCCCCAGCGCGTTGTGGGACAAGGTCAAGGTCTGCAGCCGCTCGGCTCCTGCGCGGGACCCGACGCCGTCACCACGCGGTGCCGGTGCCGTCGCCGTGCCGGTGCCGCCGCGCGGTGCCGCGGGCTTACCGCTGAGGACGAAGGCGTCGGCGAAGGCGCAGGCGGCCAGGCGCAGCGTGGCGAGCGCCGGGCAGTGCCGCAGCAGCCCGGCCAGCGGCCGGCAGCCGGCGTCGCCCAGGGGGTTCAGGCTCAGGTCCAGCTCCTCCAGGTGCTGCCGGGGGGGCACAAAAAGGGGCTTGGGGACAAAG
>JAVSBS010072629.1:0-10110 GCA_033124195.1 Coracias cyanogaster
AAAAGTCCCTCCCCAGCTTTCTGACAGGCCCCTTGAAGTCCTGCAAGGCCACCAGAAGGTCTCCCTGGAGCCTTCTCATCTCCAGGCTGAACAAGCCCAACTCTGCCAGCCTGGCCTCCCAGCAGAGGCTTCCAGCCCTCCCACCATTGCTGGGGCCTCCTCTGGCCCCGCTCCAGCAGGTCCATGTCTCTGCTGTGCTGAGGCCTCCAGAGGTGGACATGGGACTCCTGCTTCTCCTTGTTTATTTAGAAGATACACAGTTTTAAAGAGGAAATTAAGAGGCAGTTCCCATAGTGCTGCTCAGGAGGGAATCACAGGCAGACTCGCAATGAGACCAAGAGGACCCTCCAGATGCTGACATTGTTTTGGTAGCATACATAACAGATATTTTCACCCACAGGAGATCCGTGCAAGCCATCCCCAACCCTTCAGTGCATCGTGCACCCCCACCTCCTCCACAGCTGGCCACGGTGGGAGCTGGAGGGATAGGGATAATAGGGATAACGGTCTGCGTGATAATAACTGCACAGTAAAAGAAGAAATAAAGGTGAGACAAGGTATTGGGCTTACCTCTGTACACAGCGTTAGTGAGGCTCTTACTGGGCTGTTACTCCTTGTTTCAGGAGTTTCAGGATAATTCAGATATTCCTCAAAAGAGAGAAACAAGTTTTATCTAGGAAGCCTTACAAGAATTAAGCTTGTGGTCCTCAAAGCGTCCGCAGAGAAAGGTGAAGAGGCGATTCGTCACGTGGTACAGGTCCGTAGTCATAGGAAGGGTGCTCGATAGTAAGGGGGATGCTCAGTCTTGCCAAGAAAAACAGAATAAGGTCTGATTTCTGGAAGCTGCGTTTGGTGGGATGCAGTGCTAGACTGAGATGCTCTTTTCCAGCACCGAGAGGGTATTTAGTGGCTGGAAGTGCTCCCTAGCCATGGCAGCGGGGGCATCTCCTGGAATTGCCAGGATAAGACTGGACAGTTTTCGGAGGTGTCTTGGGCTTCTGGGAAGATTTCTAGAGCCTGAGACTGGCTGAGCTCAGACTAAGTTATCCCACTGGCCTCTCTGGCCGTGGATTCCACAGGTGTATTCATGCGGCTGAATTTTGTTCACACCAAATTCCGTGCTCCATAAGCACGGCTTACGTGTGGAATGCTTTTCAAAGTGTTTGCCATTAGAACATATGGTTTTATCAAAGTTATCCTATTTAACAAAATGCTGTAGAGTTGAGCCTTGAGCGTGGCTGGGAAAGCCTACGAGGAGGAGGGTGAGACTGGCAGCCAAAGCCAGGGCTGCCCTAACGCGAGGAGAGGGAGAGAGCTGGGGCTGCAGGAGGAAATCCAGGGCTGGGAGCCTGAGCGTTAGGGAAAACACGCTGATTTTGGGAGAAGGGGACACTTGAGAAGGAGGTGAGCGATGAAGAACAAACAAAGCCTGGTGAGGAAGGGCAGAGGAGGATGTGTTACACAGCCTGTGTTAAGCAGCAGAGACAAGAGTAGAACTGTGTTGATCTTTGTCTTGTTCATCCAAGTGAACTGAGTGAAACCCTCTTACTTCAGTTCTAGATTCCTGCCCGTGGCAGGTCTCTCAGTGTGTTTTCTCTGCAGATTTGTGTTTTGGGAGATTTGATTACCGTTGCTTATATGATCAAGCTCTTCTCCTGGGTCCTTACGCCACGCTGCTCACAGGACCCACAGGAGCTGAGCTGAAGGACCAGCAGTAGAATGTGCCACCAGCTCCTCATTCCCCCTGAAATCAATGATCTCCTCTCTCTGATCTATTTTGATCAGCGTTGGTGGTTAAATCAGTTACGGAACAATGAGTGCTGATGGATGCAGGAAAGAGACTGGACTAAACCTAATCCTGACCCTGGCAGAGCCTGAGCACCAGGAGACCTCCTTTAACGCGCTTTACCTGGTACCGGTCACACTGGAGCCATCACAGCAGCACAGCAGGCTCCAGCCACGTCCTCCGTGCTCAGTGACATGCTCCAGGCAAATAAAAACCGCCTGGATAAATAGCAATAGGTGTGAAAAATCCCCTGTGGTGCTGCTTCAATAACGCCACAACATGAGCAAATCTCTCTTTTTCTACCTTCAGCGGTGCAGACCCTTGAATAAGAAGTTTAATGCTGTTGGAAACCTTACGCCGTAACATTTTCGTAATCCGGAAGATATTTCCACAGCTCCAAATAGATACTGCATCAGTCAAGTGTGTATATTTACTCGTGAGAAAAACTGCTTTGAGTTATTTGATTCCTTTACTTGACTTTCTGGAAGTACATTTGCTCTTGAAGGATAAAGAAATAAGTAGCTCAGATTTAAGAAGGTATTAGAAGTACTGTAGACTGAAGAAAGCCCCTGCATATGGCCCATTACTCAGATATCCTGCTCTCAGATAGATTTCTGCAGGTCAGGTGGAACCATCCCTCACCAGCTGTCTCGAGGAAGCAGGTTTATTTGTCATACTCTGAACACATAAATAAGAAGCACCTTCAATATTTTCTCCACCGCCAAGCCGAAACATTAATAGTCTTTCACCTGGGCTGGGGTGGGGCACGGGGGAGACCTGCCTTAACAACCCCCAGGGCTTGGGGGACCTGAGGAAGGGTCATGTCAAGACACGGGTGACCTGGGTGTGGGTATGTTGGTGGCAGAGACTTCTGCAGAAGGAAGCTGAGTAACGAGTTCATTGCAGGGATCTGCAAAGAAATCTCATTAATCAGTTACCCTCTGATGTGGAAATAACTCTTCTGTATGTTTCAGCTCCTAAAAGTGACTTTTTTCAGGTTATTTCTTGTAATGGCTTCATCAAGTGAAGTAGGGAAGAGGCGATTGCCACCTTTTCAGGTTAGACTGTGGTACATCCCAAAGTCTATCTCTGTTAGATGACTGTGTAAACCTGCTTGAATTTCAAAGGCGGGTCATATGGACCTGCTCTGCTTTAGGGACCAGAGGAGGCCCAGCCTGGCACACTCCTTCATTTGTCCTAGAGATGCTTCTCTGCTAATTAACAACACTCCACATAGTCTTTCAAGTTTCTTTGCTCACCAATGCAGAGCCACAAGCAAGCACTGGGAATTCCCAGCTTTTTAAAGCCTGTCTGACCCAAACTCATTTCTGCAATTGAAATACTTCCGGTCACTGGCCCAGGAGAGGGCTGGAGAACATCTGCAGGGGGAGGTCCCAAAGCACACGGGACCTGTCTGTGCGCACAAAACAGCTCTGTACTTCAAAGGGATTAAACTTTGGAGGGATGTACTTTTAGAACACATTGAAGGGATGCTAAGAACGTATTCCAGGTTGGAAAGGTGTAGGCACGGGCTCATGTGGTGGGATCTTGGCTGTGACAAAGTGGAGCAAACCAGTGACAGAAGACGGGGGCATTTGGGAGAGTAGAGCTGCGGTTGGACAGAGACTGGTTAGGAAATCAGAAGACCATAAGCACTTGGGTTTTGTTTCTCATTTTACTGGTACCCATTTACCTCACAGAGCACTTTGATTTTAAAGCAGTCGTCCCAGAAGGTTCTGAAACACCCACATGTAAGATCTGTATCTTTACAGGGGTGTGTACAAATGTTGATATTTATCATCCAGAGCAGTGCTTTTCAGACACATCAACGGGGTTTGCCTTCATACCGCATCGATCTGATTTCTGTAGGAAAAGTAATAATAAGACATGGAAAGAACTAGATATTTCTTCACAAAGATTGAAATGCGGGATCCTTTGCTGGGACCCAGCGTTCCTCTCCTCCCCGTGTGACATTACAAGTAGAGCATTCCCTTAGGGTTGGCCATGTAATGCTTCCCACCATGTCCCCTTGAAGTGCTGGGACCCGAGTTGTGGACCCCGAGTTGGAGTTGACCTGTGAATGAGTCACAACCCAGCAGAATGTTTTGGTTTTCTTGTTGGCTCTGTGTTCCAGAGGCAGAACCTGGCCCACCTCTGTGTCTGTCGCTCCACCCTCACCCAGGTGGTCATGGTTGGGGTGATGGGTGAGGCCAGGATTGTGTTAACCAGGAGCCAATTAGTTAGAAGAGCTTCCTGTTGGGTGTGGCTTCTGTTGGGGCTGGCTGCACCTTGCTGAGCTCTCTTGGTGTTGTCCTTGATGTGAAGGGCTGCTCAGAAGCCATCTCTGTTGTGTCCAGCAGGCGATGCTGGCACCACAATGGGCAGTGGAGGAGCTGGGCCCACAGGAACCTGTGACAGGAGTGTCTGAGAGAAGACTTCTGAGGGGATGTTGCTGAGTTCAGTGTTGACCTGTGTGATCAGGCAAGTGATGGCAGCATAAAATGATGATGGCTGAACCAGCACAACACCCATCCATGTGGAGCTTGGTTCTCTTACACCCAGTTGTATAAATAGTAAGGAAGATGGAGTTTAGTGAAGAATTCTGCTGCTGAAATGGAAGAAAAAAAGTCTAGTTTGTTTTTTCCTACCGTGTGGCTGCTGCAGGCCTAAAGGCAATGTGAAACAACAGAAATAAATGTATTTTGCTCCTCTCCATGAATAGATATGACTCTCCCAGTACACGTGGGGTAGATGCAATAGGCATCATTATTTTTAAAAGTACAAGAAAAATTTAATTTCATCTTCTGCTCAGACTGTCATGAGCAAGCTCAACCTTTCCTTAAACAAGAGCATCCATCAGTAGCAGTTTGCAGGGAGCTCAATAACAATGTCTGCTTTGCACAAAATAGAGGAAATTGCTGCTTTATCTGGAGCGTTTCGAGCTCAGCTTCGGCATCGCGGTGGTAATAGCTGTGGTCACACCTAAACGGGGACTTGCGTAGTTAGGTTTCAACAACCGCATGGATTGCTATCAATAATGGCTACCTGGGTATCACAGCTCAGCTCAGCTTTAGTGGTCCTGCCCTTGGGTCACACCAAGCCCCGGCAATGCTCCAGACTGGGAACAGAGTGGCTGGAAACGGCCCTGCGGAAAAGGACCTGGGGGTGTTTGTCAATACCTGGCTGAAGATGAGCCAGCGTGTGCCTAGGTGGCCAAGAAGGCCACCAGCATCCTGGCTTGTACCAGCACTAGTGTGGCCAGCAGGACCAGGGCAGGGATCGTCACTCTGGACGGGGCACTGGAGAAGCCACACCTTGAATCCTGCGGTGGGTTTTGGGCTCCTCACTCCAAGAAGGAGCTTGAGGGGCTGGAGCGTGTCCAGAGCAGGGCAAGGAAGCTGGGGGAGGGTCTAGAGCACAAGTGTGGTGAGGAGCAGCTGAGGGACCTGGGGATGTTGGGCCTGGAGAAAAGGAGGCTCGGGGAGATCTTCTCACTCTGGACAAGAGGAAATGGTCTCTAGTTTTCCCCAGGGGAGGTTGAGGTTGGCCATGAGGAACAATTTCCTGCGGGCAAGGGCTGTGAAGCGCTGTGCCGGGCTGGGCAGGGCAGTGGTGGAGTCCCCATCCCTGGAGGGGTTTCCAAGCCGTGGAGATGTGGTGCTAAGGGACATGGGTTAGTGGTGCCCTGGCAGCGCTGGGTTAACAGTTGGACTTGATGACCTTAAAGGTCTCTTCCAACCAAATGATTCTATGATTCTGTGATGCAGAAACTTTTGCTAACAACTTTTTTGTTTCATTCCAGTTTCTCCAAAGATATTTCGCATTTCAAGTGACATCGTTGTGAATGAAGGCAGCAATGTTACACTGGTGTGCCTGGCCACGGGCAAGCCAGAGCCGTCCATTTCCTGGAGACACATTTCTCCGTCTGGTGAGTACCACTGCCTGTCACCTGGGGCTTCAGGTGACACTTCCCCGGTCTCAGGCTTGGCCTTTTCAGCTTTCAGAAAATCAAAATCACTTTCGTACAGCTCAAAAAAGTGTGTGCTCACCCAGAAAAGCAAAGCTTCTTCAGGCTTCGGCTGAGTTCCGTGACAAGCACAACGCTGCTGTAGGAGCGTGGAGATAAAGGCACCCTCCACAGGAGCATGTTTTTAAGCCAGTTTTAACAGGCCGCAGATGTTTATCAAACAATTCCAATTAAAAGCAAAACAAGGAAATAATCAAGGGCGAATCGGGAGTGGAACTTACAAACATTAGCACATCATGTGATAGATTTCATTTAATATAACTACCATTGAACCATTTTTCCATGCAAGAGAATAGTTTGTTAGAGTAGTTTTATTGAACAAATTAAATTACGTGTATGAAAAACTGCCAGCAAGATGGCATCTAAAAGCATAGTTTCTATTTAATATTTCTGTCTATACTTTTAATTCCTCGTAACATATTGAAAGGAGGACTTCTTCTAGCCAGCATTCCAGGCCTGTCTCCACCGGTGGGCTTGGGGCAGAGCCACCAAAGCTGGCTCCCTGTGAGCAAAGCAGGATCGGCCTCGCTCGAAGGTGGGGAGATCCCTGCTCCATAAATCGGAGCTGCTGGCTCTGGGAATCCTGGTGGGGTTTGTGTTTCTGAAGGGAGAGACTCCATGCTCCCAGCTCCTCGTTGCTGACAGGACTGGACTGGCATCCGTCGTGGTGTGGGGACTCTACACCGGGGACAGATTTTGCACTGAAGGTCTCTCTCTTTGCTCACACAACTTCATGGAATCCATCTGGGTGCAGGGTTCATGGACTGTCGGAGCTTTCCGCGGGGTCTCGTAATCCTGAGTAACAGTTTGCTTTACAAAGCGAGGTCTGAAAAAAAAAAAAGCCAAAACTTTTGACCTTTATGGCAGTGCCAAGGAATTCTGCGTGAGGTGCCCATCACGGGGCTAGGGGAAGAAGTTCAGTTGTAGCAAAAAATGGATTTTAACTAAATGTCAAATAAAATTTAATTGGAAACTGGTGATACTTTACAGTAATAGCTTAAAGCTTAGATTGTCTGCCAAAAGGACACAATTTTCCTGGAGAGGGAGAAAGCAGAGGAGAAGTAGTGCCCTCAGGCTGGAGAAGGGGTCTGAGGAGGAATTGCGTCCTCCTCATCTTGAATTCGGTCAGAATTAGTGCACGTCATCACAAGGGCTATCCGTGAACCCGCTGATTTTGTCTCTTGACCAAAGGGCTGGGAATGAGGACTGAGAGGAAAAATGCGATGGCTCAGCTGCAGACCCATGACCACAAAAGGAACACAAAATGTGAGGAGAAGACTAACCGAAGATGCCACGGCACAGGGAGAGTCAACCCAAGTGCTGGCGGTGTGGTGATGATGTGCTCGTAGCGAGGGTCTAGCCCAGCACAGCGTGGGCAGAGGTGTCTCCTCGCACTGCTGCATATCCCGGGGCTGGCAGCCACAGCCTGTGCTTGGTTTCCCTTCCTTGCCCAACACCTGCTTCCTTCTGCCTCCCGGCCCTTCTTGGAAGCGCACACGCGCAGCTCCCATAGGGTAGAGCAGCCTGCACTTGCCACATGCTTGCTACCTCATCCTCTCTGCTGGAGCATCTTGGCCAAGGAGGTGGCAGGTAGTGCTGCTGCAAATCCCGTGCACTTTCTGCTTTGGGTTGGCTTTGGGGAAGGGTGACGTGTTGGATCGGTTTTGGCACATTTCTTACCCTCTCTGACCAGGAAGAGATAGGTTAGGTGGAGTGCAAATATGGGCTTAACAAATTTGGTACTTCCAAAAACAAAAAGGAAAATCACAGAATGGAACCACAGACTGGCTGAGGTGGAGATCAGCTGGTCCAGCTCCTGCTACAGCATGTCCCATTGAGTTTGAGTATCTCCAAGAATGGAGATGCCACAGCCTCGCTGGGCAACCTGTGCCAGTGTTTGATCACACTCACAGTAAAAAAGCTTTCTTTATGTTTAAGTGGAATTTTCTGTGTCTCAATGAGAGCCTGATGTCCTGTCACCAGCACCTCTGAGGAGAGTCTGGATCCATCCCCTTTACACTCCCATCGGGTATAGGATCCCTGGAGCCTTCTCCTCCCAGGATGAGCTCCCACCTCCCTCAGCTGCTCCCCGGTTGAGATGCTCTGGCCCCTTCATCACCCCCATGGCTTCCACTGGACTCGTTCCAGGATGTCCATGTCTGTCTTCTCCAGAGAGGCCCCTCAGGACATGCGTGTATAATTCATTGTAAAAAGCATGGGATAGGCAGCTAACTCAGGAATCACTGTTAGCCTGGATCTAATATTCCCTGCCCATGGTAGGTGCTTGGACTAGATGGTCTTTGAAGGTCCCTTACAACCATTCTGTGATTCTGTGACAGGAGGGAACGGCCTCAAGTTGCATCAGGGGAGGTTTAGGTTGGACATGAGGACAAGTGTCTTCCCCAAAAGGGCTGTGAAGGGGTGTCCCGGGCTGCCCAGGGCAGTGGTGGAGTCCCCATCCCTGGAGAGGTTTCCAAGCCGTGGAGATGTGGTGCTGAGGGACATGGGTTAGTGGTAGACTTGGCAATGCTGGATTAATGGTTGAACTCAATGATCTCAAAGGTCTCTTCCAACTGGAACAATTCTGTGTCACTCTTCAGAAAGCAGTATAGGAACTGTTATACAGTGTAAATAAAAATTGGATTTCTTTTTTGTTCCTTCTCAGAGTGCAACTGTCATAACAAAGCAGAAGATTGCTACTACAACCAGAGCATCGCAGATCAGAAAAGGAGCTTGGATATCCATGGCCAGTACATAGGAGGTGGCGTGTGTTTAAACTGTACTCAACACACTGCTGGGATCAACTGTGAAATGTGTGCTGATGGATATTTTAGACCACGCAAAGTAAGAGCTGGAGAACACCATTCTAATGTTTTGGTGAATTGCAACGTGATATGATGATGGGTATTTCAGCTGATGGTAATTAATATGTGTATTTTTTATCAAATGCAGAATAGGTAGGAACTACACTTATTTTATAGGTAACACCACCAAAACTGAGAAAAAAATGCTTCTCCCGTTGTGTGGGAGGGTAGGTCAAGGTGTTGGAGAAGAACCTTGTGAAGGTTCTTCTTCATGAAGATGAAGCTTGAAGTCCTGGTGTGAAAATATAGATGTTCTGATAGGAGACTAATTTCTCCTGTGGATAAAGCTCTAAAAAGTGCCAAGATTGAAGTTTCAGTGCCTTCAAAATTGCTAAAATTGTGTATCGACCGTTACGTGGTTCTAAGACCAGAGTGTCTCATGAGAGGTTGCAACAAAAATTCTTCTACTTGGCATGATTATTGTAGAACATCTGCTCTCTGAGCCTGTGTGCTCTCCAACTTATTGACAAATGTCACTCTTTGGACAAATGACCGAAGCTCCACTGAAGACATATGTTAGGATGCGACTGACAGAGTCAAACCTACAAACTTCCTGCAGTGTTGGAGGTCTCTGTGTCATGAGACCTGCTGAACTAGATTTCTACTCCACAGATCTTACTTTGGCAGGTTCTTGTGTATTTTGGAAAACTCCTCTTCTAGAAATCCGGCATAAATTGGTGCAGAGAGCCAGGATGAGTCCGTAGGAAAGTAACGACAGCAGGTAGAGCTCATCCAAAGAGGTAAACTGGAGTTGGAGGTTCTGATTTACTTGCTGTAAGCATTGAAGAAAAGTTTTTAATCAACTTGTAGACAAGAAATGTGTATTCAGAGGTCATTACCGATTTGTACGTCTGAAGCACCTCAAAGGAAAATATTCCATGAAAGAAAATGAAATCCCTGCCCTATGAATTGCATTGCCTTATTTCATTATAGATCGTGAAGTCAGAATGAATCTGCATGAATAGATCATCACTGAACATGGAACCAAGGATTTCTTTCATTTCCTTCCCGTTTGAACCAGAGCGTCTTTGTAAAAAGTATCCGCTCTCGTCTAAAACATATCCATCATCTTTGGCAAACCATCACAACAGTGGTTAATTGCTGTGACGTAAAAATAAGTCTGTTTATGCCGAATGTGTCAGCCTTCAGCTTTGAGCCATTAGCAGCTACTGAGCCTTTGCCTGTGCTACTGACAGCTGGATTTTGTACTTGCATTGAAATTTTTTCTAGGCTGCAATCCCCTGATCTTCTGTTTTCTAAAAGTAAACTCTTCCCTTGCTGCATATTAGTTTTTCCAGTCTTCATTGGTATTAGTTCATAGAATCATGCGATGGTTTGGGTTGGAAGGGGCCTTTAAAGCTCATTGAGTCCAACCCCCTGCAGGGAGCAGGGACATCTGCAACTAGAGCAGGTTGCTCAGAGCCCCGGCCAAC
>JAVSBS010072630.1:0-10105 GCA_033124195.1 Coracias cyanogaster
TGTTGCCCTTCTCTGGACACGCTCCAGCCCCTCAATGTCCTTCTTGGAGTGAGGGGCCCAAAACTGACCCCAGGATTTTAAGAGTGGCCTCCCCAGTGCCCAGTCCAGGGGGACGATCCCTGCCCTGGTCCTGCTGGCCACACTGGTGTTGATCCAAGACAGGATGCAGCTCCACAGGGTTAATCCACTGCCGTGCCCATGTTGCACCCACTCTTCCCCTTCTCTGGGCACCTCCAAACCCCCGAGCTGGGCAGGGTGGCACAAAAACCATCCCCTTGTGCCACCCCTGGGGAGGGGATGAAGCCGGCCCCGTCTCCGATGGCTGCACGCTGGCGTCTGGCCCTGGCTCTCCCAAAAAGGAGCTGCTCAGAGCCTGGGAGCAGATGGCAACCGAGCCCTTCCCACACCGGCTCTACCGGCACCGGTCCTGGCCGAGCTGCCAGCTCCCACCCCGTGCCAAGACCCAGCCAACTCGTCACCCCCGCTGCAGCCCCCACCGGGCATGGCTGGGGGTGATGCAGCCCCATCCCTGGCTGCCCATCCATTCATCTGCTCCCCGGTCCCCCCACCCGGGACATGGGGCAGTTCATCCCCATCGCCAGCTCTGCGCCCAAGCACCATGTCCTGGGGCACACTGGTGTCCCCCTGCGTGTCCCCCCCGGAGCTGAGGCGCTTCAGGGGGGTCACCCCATCCCCTGTCTCTGTTCCTCTCTGGGGAGCAACGCCGATGGAGATGTCAGGTTCTGGGGGGTGCAGCTGCATGGAGAGATACGGGGGCTGCTGGGGGGCACCCAGTGCCATGGGGACAAGGCAGGGTGGCCAGGCTGAGGGTGAGCAGGGAGCGTGTGGGCAGCAGAAGGGCAGCTGCCAGAAGAACCCCGGAGGAGGAAGCAGCAGGAGCACAGCATGGGGGTGGAGCGGGAGGAAGAGGATGGTGCTGTGGCCAGCAAGGGGAACCTCAGGGCTGGCAGATTCCCAGGCCCTGGGGACGGTGGCAGCCCGGGGGGGGGGGGGGGGAGCCAGGCAGGGATCACAGTGGGGCTGAGCAGTGGCTGCAGCCCCTTGGGTACCCTGTGCCCCTCTCATGCCTCGTCACATCCCTGTCCTTTGCTTGTGGCCCTGCACCCTGAGGGCTCTCACTGCCCTGTCGCAGCTGCCCTGTCGCAGCCTCCCCGGTGGAAGAGGAACCGAGAGGGCTGCACAGGCCAGCCCAGAGCCTGCCTGGGCTCCATCATCCCACGGCTCTGGACCTCCCTGGTTCCATGGGGGAAACTGAGGCACGAAGCAGCTGCAGCGCAGGAAGGGATGGTGCCTCATTTTAGGTGGCTCATTAGGACACAGGACCCTGAGCTGTGTCTCCATCCTGTGCCCAGGACCCGAGGAAGGGATGAGAGGACACATCCTGTCTCTCCACCACCCGCTTCTCAGCCTGGCACGGTGGCAGATGGTGGCACATCCCAGCTCCTTCCCTGCTGCTCCCAGCCCCCAGTCCAGCCCTGCAACCCAGAGCCAGGGCCCTGGGCTAGAGCCCTGCTCATGCTCCAGTCCCTCCAGTTCACCCAGTGCCTACCAAGTCCCTTGCAGCTCCCAGCTGGCCCCATGGGAGCAGATTCCCAAGGCCAGGGGGTGCGAGGAGGGATGGAGACGAAGGTCCTGCCGTGGCTGGAGAGACCCACACCACAAGCCCACAGCTCCAGGTTGCCACGAGATGTGGGGACACCAGCGGGGATGGCAGAAGGGGATGCATGTTCCAATGGGGTGACAGCAGCAAGAGGATCCCCAGAGCGTGGGTTTCCCAGTGGGGTGTCCCACCCCGATTGGGGCACACGGGGGGAGTGTGCCCATTGGCAAGGCGATGCTGGCACCATGCTACACCTGGGCACTCTCCAGTGGTGACGCCCATGGGGACACCCCTTCCCCTGCCTGCCCATGAGCAGGATGGGGTTCAGAGGGGGCTGCTGGCTCCCCAAAACCAGCTGTGCTCTGCCTGGGCATGGCCAGTGCTTGGCTGGCATCATCCCTGTGCCAGCCTCAGGAGGTGCCAGGGTGCTGCCCCCCCTGCTGATACTCCAGGGCAGAGTAGGAAGGACTCAGCACCCCCAAAAAACCATCTGCTTCCATAAGCCCACCTGCCCCATGGCAGGGGGTGTCCCACGGCAAGGGGTGACCCATGGCAAGGGTTGACCCATGGCAGGAGGTGTCCCCTCGTCCCCTGCCCTAGGACAAGATGCCCAAGGAGGAGGGAGCCCCCCTCACACCCCCACCCCGGCCTCCCAGCCCCATCGCTGGCTGGGAAAGCAGGATTTCCGCTGGAAGAAGAGCAATTCCCGGATCCGAGGGGCTGCAGGGGCGGAGGGAGGGAGCCGGCCAGGGCTCCAAATACAATGTCCCGGGAGGAGCGGGGCGGGGAGGGAATTGTGCAGGGCAGGAAGCGGCGGGTTCCTGTCCCTCCTTGGGACACACCAAGGACGGGGGACGAGGCAGAGCGGCAGGGAGCGGGGGGAGCCATGGCCTGAGCCCCCCCCAGCTGCCCCCAGCCCTGCCCGGGGAGCGCTCAGCCCCCAGCATCGCCCCGTGAGCACTTGCTGGGGCTGGCAACGCCGTCCATGGGCACCTGTGGGGCGGGGGGCAGCAGGTGCCTGTGTGTCCCCCCTCCCATCCTAGTGTCCCCGGGGGTGCCGTGACCTGCCCACTCCCCGGTGTTCGGGTCCGGTGCGGGCAAAGGCACCATTTGCCTCCGCAGCCCCCCGCGCCGCGGCACCGCCACCGCTCAGTGCCGGGGGGACGAGCTGGAGCTGCCCCCCCAGTCCCCCCCCACGCCGTGCTGCCCCACCGCTGACCTCCTGGCCCCCAGGAGAGGGGGAATGGGGGTCTCCCGTCCCCCCCTGCTCCCCCCCCCAGGCTCATTGCAGAGCCTCCAGCGGGGAGCGGTGCGGGCACGGCCCCCAGCAGCCCCCCAGCATCGCCCCCCCCATCGTGGGCAGGGTCCCTCCGACCCCACAGCTCAGTGCCACGTCCCAAAACCACCCCACGCATGGTGGGGGAGCCGCTCTCGGCATCCCCCCCCTCACCCAGCACACAGCAAGGGAATCGAGAGACCCCCTCACACCTCCACTGCATGGGGCAGAGCCCCCCCCAGGCACCCCCCGCATCCCCCCTGCATCCCTCCTACCGTCAGCCCTCCTGCTCCGGCTCGCATGGACCCACGCTGCTCCCGGGGGGTGGTGGTGGGGGGCAGGCCGGGGGGGAGCCACCGCAGCACCCCGGGGCTCCCGGCGCTGGGGGCCGGGGTGTCGAGGCGGGCGGGATTGGGCAGGGTGGGGGGTGCTGCGTGCGGGGCCAGCGGCAGCGGCCGTGCCCGTGTTTCCCCTGCCTCTCTCTTCGGCAGCTTCTCGCAACCGAGCAAGAGCTTCCCCTCCCCTCGCCCCCCCTTCCTCCCGGCGCTCCCGGCAATGGTTCATTGTACCAGCCAGCCCAGCCCGGGCGGCCGCCGGTTCCCCCTCCGGCATCGCCCGCCCGGGGCCATCGCCTGCCCGCGGGGGTGGCACTGGGGGGACAGGTAGGCGTGGAGGGGTCTAACAGCATCTGCCCATGGAGGTGGCACTGGGGGGACAGGAAGGCGTGGAGGGGTCTAACAGCATCTGCCCAGGGAGGTGGCACTGGGGGGACAGGGTGGTGTCCAGAAGTCCCATTGTCTGCCCATGGAGGTGGCACTGGGGTGGACAGGGTGGCATCGAGGGGTCCCACCACCTGCCCATGGAAGTGGCACTGGAGGGACAGGATGACATCGAAGGGTCTCACCATCTGCCCATGGAGGTGGCATTGGGCTGGACAGGGTGGCATTAAGGAGTCCCACCACCTGTCCATGGAAGTGGGACTGGAGGGACAGGATGACATCAAGGGGTCTAACACCATCTGCCCATGGAGATGGCATTAGCAGGGGACAGGATGGCATTGAGGGGTCCCACCGTCTGCCCATGGAGATGGTTTTGACTGGGACAGGATGGCATTGAGGGCTCGCCAGTCCCCAGCAGCAGGTTGGGACACCTCTGCAGCTCCCCATCTCTACCTGCTGGGGTTTACGGGGTGTTTGTGGGGATACTGGGCTCTGTGGGATCCAGCTCTGCTCCCAGAGACCGCCTGTGCCAGGCTGGGTGCTCCCTGCACCCATCGCGAGACAGAGCCTGGCATTGCCCCTCACCCATCGCCCCGTCTGCTGGGACGCGGTGAACTCGGAGCAGAGCTGTGGAGGGGTGCTGAGCAGCCCACCTTACCCACTGGACGGCAGGGACCATGTTCTGGGGGGCTCCCGTGTGTCCCCCCAAGATGGGGTGAGCTCCGGACCAGCTCCAGCAGTTGCTGTGGCCATCAGTAGCCCACTGGACACCGCACCATTATTAACTCCTTGTCCAGATAACGTTCCTGGTGGGACAACCCCAAGATTTGGCATCGGTCACATAGACCCACAAACTTTGGCAAGTTCTGGAAGAGGGGGTGAGCCCCTCAGCACCCTGCCTGACCCCCCACCACCCTATCTGAGCCCCCAGAACCCTGCCTGAGCTCTCAGGGGGTCTCAGTGGGGGTCCCTTGCTGCAAATCTGGGGTGTGGGGCAGCTCCCCACCCCCCAGGGCAAAACCTCCCTGGCTGGAAATAACCCTCACAGCTCCACCCGGCCCCCATCCTGCACAGCCCCCCAGCCCTCAGCCACTCTCCCACCGCATGGGACAGTGACAGCCAGGGGCCGGTGATATTTTTGTGTGTCCCCCCCACCGCAGTTTCCGGCGTGGGGCTGTGATCCCAAGGGGGGGTGAGGGGGCTCAGGGTGGGGTGAGCGGCTGTGGCCACACTCCAGCCCAGAGCTGGCTGCTTCCCAGCTCGGCCACCCAGTCTCCCCACACAGCCCGGCTGGACTGTGTGCTGGTGGGTGGGGGGTCCTTCATCTCTCCGGAGTCTTCATCCTCCTCCTCCTTGCTCTGTGGTTAGCCCTCACAGGCTGACCTCTTTCCTGTGTGCAGTGAGCCTGGCCCTGGTGTTTCCTGCTCTCACGGTGGGGCAAAGGCTGGTGGAGGTCCTGGGGTCCCACTGGGACAGGGACATGCCCCCCACACCGATGCCACACTCGCCTTGCCACGCCTTGACTCACTCTGAGATCTCAGCTCGCCTTCAATCCCAGCTTCCCAGGGATTTAGACCCTGCTGGGGATGGAGCCAGCACTGCCAGTGTCCCTGGGAGAGGACAGGGCACATCAGGGCCAGGGGCTCCTCACCAGAGGTCACCAGCAGAGCAAGGAGACCCTCTGGGCTCCACCTGGGCTCCCAGGGCCCTTCCCAAATTGTGGGCCCAGGTGTTTCTGGTTGGCTCCAGCCCCAGGCAGGGCACTTGTCCCTCCCCTTGAAAAGAGCTGCCTCGGCCCTGCCTGCCCCCCCCAGCTGCCTGCACCCTGGCAGGGTGCTCTGGAACAGGGCAACCACCATGGAGGGGACAGGGCTGGTCCTGGGGTGTCAGAGATGAACACCCATCCCCCAGGAGCAGGCAGCACGTGTTGGGGGGGGTGCATCCAGCAAACCCTGGGGAGAGGGGCTGCCATGGGGTCCTCCATCTCTGGAGGTCACAGCCTGGCATGGGACACCCCCTTGGGGGTGGGGGGCAGCCTTGTTCCCAGCTGCTCCCCATGTGCAGGATGGAAATGAGGTGGCATACAACCCTCCCCCCCACCCAGGTGTGTCCCCATCTCTGTCCCCACTGCCTGGGGAGGCTGGAGATTCAGTGGCAAGGGGCAGGGAAGCCCCCAAAGCCTTCAGGAGCAGGTAGGGGTGTGGGGGAAGGCAGGTGGGGGAGGAAATGCTCCCTTGCCTTGCTGGCCAAGGCTCTTCCTTTTGGCCCCGTGCCTCAGTTTCCCTCCTTGCAGTCAGCTGAGCGGGGGTGACACGCTCTGTTCCTCTGCCCAAACCCCGGGGGGCTGGGGCGGCTCAGCCCAGGGGGGTGCCCACGTTTCCCTGTGCCCCACGGCCAGCTCAGCTCTCCTTTCCTTCAAGCCCCCCAGCAAAGGGCTCCCAGTGCTTCCAGTCTCTGTGCCTGGCTCATTCCTGCCGAGCAGCTCCCAGCCCTGAGCCCCCCCTAGTCCCCAGCGCTGCCTCCTGCCCATCACCCCGGCCTCGGGGCTGCCTGGCAAAGAGCTCCCCAGCCCCAGGGAGGCTCTCTGCTTACACAAGGAGGGGTTGCACGGCCCCGAGCACCCCATTTCCCTGCCACATTAAGGGGAGTGGGGGGGGGGAAGGCTCCCATGGATCCATCCAGCCTGCACCAACACCCCCCCCACTGCTGCACTTCGGGGCCCATCCTGCACCTCCCACCTCCCTGCAGCGCCCAGCCTTGCTCCATCCCCCTCCGTGGGCACCCTGCCGAGACACGCTCTCCCCACCGAGCACCCCGGGGTGCCCGGCCCCCCGCGCAGCCCCGCCGGGCACCACATGATGCCGGTTCCTTCCCTCCTTTGGGGAGGGCCCCAACTTCTGCATTAGCTCCAACGGGTTCCACCGGCTTCGGCTGCAAGGTGAGAGCTGGTGCTGGGCCAGCCGGGGTGGCGAGGATGGGGGTTCTCCGCTGGCTCGTAGGCTCTGCGCTCTGCATCGCCGTCCAGGGTGAGTCTGTTCTCCCGTGGCACCGTCCCCACTGGGGACACCCAGGGGTGGGTACTGGGGGCACCCAGGCAGGTCTTGCCTCCCCCCCGGCCGTGTTGCCTGCGGGGTTGGCCAGGCTGGGGAAGTGGGTTCTTGCTTGTTGGGTCCCCAGATTTGCAGTTCCCTCAAGAGAGAGGAGAGTTGGGATGGGGTGGTGAAGAAGCGGGGGGGCACGTGTTTGCCTTGGGGGCTTGGTGGGGATGGAAAGGGTGAAAATAAGGTTAAATTGAGCCAGAGGGGCTTTAACCACTGCAGAGCCAAGCTCTTTCCATGGCTTCGCCTGCATGGAGCAGGCAGGGAATCCTGGCAGGCTGATGGAGGCAACAGGAGGAGACAGGGCTGGTGGGGGGAACCGTGCCCCCCTGAGACCCCCCTTTCTGAGCAGCTGTAAAGCTGAGCACTGTTGGGTGGTTGCTGGATCCATTCCTGCTCCTCCTGCCCCGAGGAACCATCTGTGGGGGCCCAGCCCCAGGGCGTGATGGGCACCCGTGGGACAAGCTGGTCCCTGCCTGCTCCACGGTTTGGGAGCAGAGCAGAGCCGGGGCTGGTCCCAGCTGCCCGGGGCTGGGCATGGGGCAGGTGCTGCCAGCTCCTTGCTCCCGGGGAGGAGGAAGATGCTGATGGAGGGAAAGGCCCGTTCCCAGCAGCGGGTGTGTTGGTGTGGGGCTGCACAAGCTGGGAGCCCGCAGGGAGGTTGGGGACATCAGGAGGAGATGTCGCACGGCACCAGCCAACTCCCTGGCACCCCTCTGTCATTCCTTATGTGTCAGGGGACAGCTTGGCTGCATCCCCCCTTGGAAACATCACCCAAAGCCATGGCCACCAGCACTGGGAGGGTGACACTGTCTCCCATAGAGACATCACCCCAACAGCCCCCCCAGCAGCTGCGGTGCCCTGGGGATGCAGCACTGGCAGGTGATGGCATGGTGCTGGCCCTGGCTCTGGCCCTGGGAGGGTATCAGTGTATCCACGTCCTTTGCATGTGCCACCGGTGGGCTTGTGGAGCTGCTTTCAGCCAAGTTCCACCGTCCCACGGAGGAGGGGCTATTGATTATGGGGAGACGACTGCCCCCCACTCACCCCTGCCCCTCTCTTCCTTTCAGGACAGGACTATGGGCTCTCCCGCTCACCCCCCCAGTTTGGCTCCATCTACCACGTCCGAGGTAACAGGACCCCACAGAGCCCTTTGCCACAGGGTGTGGAGCAGAGGATGCTCAGCGTGGTGCAGGACCAGGCCATCTCAGTGCCAAACTGGGGCAGCTTCCCACAGCTGGGTGCCTCTCCCTGACCCGGCACCCATGGGGACAGCAGCTTGGTCAGCTGGGGGTGTGCAGCCTCTCTGGGTGCTGGGCAGCTTGGGGAAGGGACATCGGGGTGCTGAGGCCTTGGGGATGACCCATATCCCATGTGGGGGGCTCTGCAGGTGTCATTAACCTGCCCTACGCCGAGATTGAGGAGCCCTTTGAAGCCTGGTACAACCTGACAGGAAACAAGAGCCGGATCCAGTATTATGAGGGTAAGCAGGAGGGCATGTACCATCTGCTCTGAGCTGTGCTCATCCCACACCAGTCCCATCCCAGTGCAGAGGGAGGATGTGTGCAGGACCGCTGTGCCTCAGTTTCCCCTTCCCACTGGCACAGGGCAGGTGATAACCTACCAGCTGGCAGCGGTGAAGCCCTACGGGATGCGCTACAAGATCACACCAGAGACCACCGAGAAGGAGGTGAACACCAGGAGATGCTTCCAGCTTCCCGGCTCCAAGGAGGACGTGGTCAAGGCTCAGAGCGTCTTCCCCAGCATTGATGGCTTCAAGGTGAGAAACACCAGAGCCTGGAACTGTCCAGGCCACCTTCAGGCTCTGCGTGGGTCAGCTAGAGATGCTCCTCTGCATCCCAGGCTTGCAGGGTGCTGGGACAGGCAAGGACATGCCCCCACACCCCCGGGGCACAGGGAGGGTCATTTCCCCACCCGGATCAGGGCCGGACTCCCAGCTTCTTTCCCAACCCCGGCAGCCTTGTTGGGACGTGCCTCGTCCCACACGAACGCCGGTGTTTCGGGATGACTTGGGCAAGTCTCTGCACGGTGGCTCAGCTCCTGCCGGCCCCAGCCTCTGGCAGGGCTTGGGCACAACAGATGTGCAGCACGTGAGCGGTGGGGACAACAACCTGTCACCGAGCTGGACATGGAGCCAGACCTAGGACAAGAGCTTGGAAACATGCAGGAAAAACCTGGAACCTTTTGGAGGGTGCAGCCAGGCCCCTGGCTATGGGTGCTCGTACAGCACTGTGCATTGCGGGGTGTCCCTTGGGTGCCCTTGAGCTGGATGGGGGGGGTCTGTCCTGTGTTTCATGCCAAATCATTGCCCCACATAATGGCCATGGGGATGTGCTGCTGAGGGACGTGGTTTAGTGGTGACCTGGCAGTGATGGGTCAATGGTTCAACTCAATGATCTGAAAGGTCTCTTCTGACCAAAATGATTCTGTGATTCTTTGTAGCCGCTGGATCCAGCCCAAGCGCCCAGTGCGGGCTGCTGGAAGGTGCTGTATGTGCACTGGGAGCAATGGGCTCCTGCAAAGGGGCTGGGTGGGAAGGACTGAGCACCGGGGGGGTGATTTGGGGTCCCCACCCAGAGCCCCCCATCCCTGATGCCGCACCCCCCCAGTTCCTGCGGGAGGAATACTTCCGGGGCCGGTACTGCGCTGTCTGGCAGAACATCACCCACTGGGCGCAGAAGAAGAACATCTACACCCTGTGGGTGACCAACTCTAGCTGCGGGGTGGCCCCTGTCCACTATGAGATGCGGGGCTACAACAGCCTCCTGGGCTCCCACTATGACAAGTACGAGATCTCCTACACTGAGTTCGACAACAGCTTCCCCGCTTCCATCTTCGACCTCCCCATCAACGGTGAGCTGGGCTTGGGCCTCCCCCGTCCATCCTGCCCAGGGGGACTCAGGCTGATGGCATCTCCTCCTTGCTCCCCAGAGACGAAGAAGTGCGGGGTCCTGCCGGGAAGCGCGGTGGAACACCGGGTGCTGGCAAACCCCATGGAGGACCTGGTGGGACGGCACCAGCCCTGGGCCCATGAGGTTTTCCACCACTACCGCAGGCAGTTGGGGCGACGGTACAGCTCGGTGCGGGAGCTGGAGCACAGGCAGAGCGTCTTCGTGCACAACATGAGGTACAGGCAGAGGGGGGCATGGGGATCTGCACCATATCCATGGTGGGAGATGGCAGTGGAGCTGGATGATATGATGGGGCCAGACCCTCGTCAGTGGTGCCCAGCAACAGGAATGGGCACCAGCTAGAACCCAGGAGGTTCCAGCTGAGCAGGAGGAGCAAGTTGTTTGGTGTGAGGGTGTCTGAGCCTGGCCCAGGCTGCCCAGAGAGGTTGTGGAGTCTCCTTCTCTGGAGAGATTCCAAA
>JAVSBS010072631.1:0-10098 GCA_033124195.1 Coracias cyanogaster
GCCCTTTCCCAGGAGACCATCCCCCCCGGGGGCCTCTTCCTCTTCCCGCCACAAATCTGCGCCTCTTGGGCCTCTTTAGGCCGATTTTTGCCCCAAATCTGTGCCTATTTGGCCTCTTTGGGGATCTTTTCTCCAAAATCTGGGCCTATTTGTCCAATTTGGGCCAATTTTGCCCCAAATCTAGGCTTCTTTTGCCTCTTTGGGCCTATTTCCCCCTCAAATTTACACTTATTTTTCCTCTTTGGGCCAATTTTGCTGTAAACCTGGGCTTCTTGGCCTCTTTAGGCCAGTTTTGGCCCAAACCGGGGCCTCTTGTGCCACTTTAGGCCTATTTTTGCCCCAAATCTGGGCCTGCTTTGCCCCTTCAGGCCCATTTCTCTCCAAGTCTGGGCCAATTTGGCCTCTTTGGGCCAATTTTGCCCCAGATTGCAGCCTATTTCCCACTTTGGGCCCATTTTGACCCAGATCTGGGCTTCTTTTTATTGCACAGGCCAGTTTTGGCTCAAACCGGGGCCTATTGTGCCACTTTGGGCCAAATTTGCTTCAATTCCAGGCCTATTTTGCCTCTTTGGGGTTGTTGTCTCCAAAATCTCAGCCTATTTTTCCTCCTTAGGCTTCTTTAGGCCCAAATCTTGGCCCAATTCTGGACCTTTAGGCCAATTTTGCCCCATAGCCAGGCCTATTTTGCCTCTTTGCGACAATTTTGCCCCAAGTCTGGGCCTATTTTGCGTCTTGAGGCCAATTTTGCCTCAAATCGGGGCCTGCTCTGCATCTTTAGGCCAGTTTGGTCCAAAAGCCAGCACTAGTTTGCCTCTTTGGGCTTCTTTTGTTCCAAATCTGGGCTTCTTTTTCTTCTTGACGCCCATTTGGGACCAAAATCAGGGCTTATTTTGCCTCTTTCAGCCTGTTTTTGCCTCAAATCTGGGCCTATTTTGCCCCTCTAGGCTTCATTTTGCCCTAAACCTGGGCTTATTTTGCCTCTTCATACTGATTTTGCCTCAAATCTGGGCCTATTTTGCCCCTTTAGCCCCATTTCTCTCCAAGTCTGGGCCAATTTTGCCTCTTAGTGCCAATTTTACCCCAAATCTGTGCCGATTTTGCCAGTATGGGCCAAATTTGGTTCAAATCTGGGCCTATGTTGCCTCTTTGCGCCTATTTCACCCCAAAATCTGGGTTTATTTTGCCTCTTTCAGCAAGTTTTGTGACACATCTGGGCCTACTTTGTCTCTTTGCACCAATTCTGCCACAAATCGGGGCTTATTTTCTCTCTTTAGGCCACTTTTGCCCCAAAGTCAGCACTAGTTTGGCTCTTTGCGCCCATTTCACCCCAAATCTGGGCCTATGTTGCCTCTTGGAGCACATTTTGTCACAAATCTGGGTTTATTTTGCCTCTTTCAGCAAGTTTTGTGCCACATCTGGGCCTATTTTGCCTCCTAAGACTTGTTTCCCCATAATCCTGGGCTTCTTTTTCTCTCTTTAGGTGAATTTTGGCCCAAATCGGGGCTTATTTTGTCTCTTGAGGCAAATTGTGTCCAAAATCTTTCCATTCTTGCCTCTTTTGGACAATTTTCCCCCAAATCTGCACCTGTTTTGCCTCTTTGCACCAATTTTCCCACCAATCCGGGCCTACGCTCCATCTTTCGGCCACTTTTGCCCCAGAGCCAGCACTAATCTCCCTCTTTGCGCCTCTTTCGCCCCAAACCCGGGCCTACGTTGCCTCTTTCGGCCCCTTTCGCCCCAAACGTGGCCACCTCTTGCCTCTTTGGGCCTCTCTCAGCTCCGAGCTGCAGAGGATTTGCCCCTTGGCTCTTTCTTCTCCCAAGGCCGGGCCCACGTTGGCTCTTTGGGCCTGGCTGGAGCCACCTTTGTTCAGCCCTTGGCTCTTTGGGCCTGGCTGGCCCCAAAGCTGGGCCCGCTTGGGCTCTTCAGCCCCTTCTGGCCCCAGCTCTGGGCACCCGTTGGCCATTGGGGCCTTTCTCCACCCAAATCTGCCTCCGTTGTGGCTTTGGGGCCCAGGGCTGAGCCCAAGCCAGGCCCACTTGGCTCCTTGGGAGCGGTTGGAGCCCAAAGCTGGGCCCACGGTGCCTCTGGGGGCTGGGCGGGGAGGTTTTTGTGCCCGCTTGTGTCACCGTGGCTGCTGCTGCTGGTTGGAGTTGGGCTGCTGCTGATCACGGTGGTTGGTGCGGTGGCAGAAACGGTGCCGGGGGCTCAGCTCGGCTCCCGCCCGCGGCTGCGGCTGCGGCTGCGCCCGGGGGCCCTTTCCCAGGAGACCATCCCCCCCGGGGGCCTCTTCCTCTTCCCGCCACAAATCTGCGCCTCTTGGGCCTCTTTGGGCCGATTTTGCCCTAAACCTGGGCTTCTTTGCCTCTTTAGGCCAGTTTTGGCCCAAACCGGGGCCTATTTGCCTCTTTGGGCCTATTTCCCCGAAGAATGCGTGCCTAATTTGCCTCTTCTGGCCAATTCTGCCTCAAAGCCGGGCTTATGTTGCCCCATTAAGCCAATTTTGCCCCAAATCTAGGCTTATTTTTCCTCTTTGGGTCAATTTCCCCCAAATCTCGGCCTATTTTGCCTCTTCCAGCCATTTTTTTCCCTAAACCTGGGCTTATTTGCCTCTTTAGGACAGTTTTGGCCCAAACTGGGGCCTATTGTGCACCTTTAGGCCCATTTCTGTCCATGTCTGGGCCAATTTGGCCTCTTGGGGCCAATTTTGCCCCAGATCGGGGACTATTTTCCACTTTGAGACAATTTTGACCCAGATCTGGGCTTCTTTTGCCTCTTTAGGCCAGATTTGACCCAAACCAGGGCGTATTGTGCCACTTTGGGCCAAATTTGCTTCAATTCTAGGCCTATTTTGCCTTTTTGGGAGTGGTTTTCCCAAAATCTCGGCTTATTTTTCCTCTTTGGGCCAATTTCACCCCAAATCTTGGCCTATTTTGTCTCTTGAGGCTTCATTTTGCCCTAAACCTGGGCTTATTTTGCCTCTTTCACCCTCTTTTTCCCCCAAATCTGGGTCTATTTTGCCCCTTTAGGCCCATTTCTCTCCAAGTCTGGGCCAAGTTTGCCTCTTCGTGCCAATTTTGCCCCAGATCGTAGCTTATTTTCCACATTGAGCCAATTTTGACCCAGATCTGGGCTTATTTCTCCTCTTTAGGCCAGTTTTGCCCCAAACCGGGGCCTATTGTGTCACTTTGGGCCAAATTTGCTTCAATTCTTGGCCTATTTTGCCTCTTTGGGGATGGGTTTCCCAAAATCTCAGCCCATTTTGCCTCTTTGGGCCAATTTCGTTCCAGATCGGGGCCTATTTTCCACTTTGGACCAATTTTGACCCAGATCCAGGCTTGTATTTCTTCCACATGCCAGTTTTGGTCCAACCTGCGACCTATTGTGCCATTTAGGGCCAAACTTGCTTCAATTCCAGGCCTATTTTGCCTCTTTGGGCCAATTTTCCCCCAAATCTGGGCCGGTTTTGTCTCTTTAGGCTTCATTTTGCCCTAAACCTGGGCTTACTTTGCCTCTTTCAGCCTATTCTTGCCTCAAATCTGGGCCTGTTTTGCCCCTTTAGGCCCATTTCTCCACAAGTCTGGGCCAATTTTACCTCCTAGTACCAATTTTGCCCCAAATTGCTGCCGATTTTGCCAGTATGGGCCAAATTTGGTTCAAATCTGGGCCTATTTTTCTTCTTAAGACTTAATTTCCCCTAAACCTGGGCTACTTTTTTCTCTCTTTAGGTGAATTTTGGCCCAAATCAGAGCTTATTTTGTCTCTTGAGGCAAATTGTGTCCAAAATCTTTCCATTCTTGCTTCCTTTGTCCATTTTTCCCCAAATCTGCGCCTGTTTTGCCTCTTTGCACCAATTTTGCCACAAATCGGGGCTTATTTTCTCTCTTTAGGCCACTTTGGGCCCAAAGCTGGCACTAGTTTGCCTCTTTGTGCCTATTTCGCCCCAAATCTGGGCCTATGTTGCCTCTTGGAGCACATTTTGCCCAAAATCTGGGTTTATTTTGCCCCTTTCAGCAAGTTTTGTGCCACATCTGGGCCTATTTTGCCTCTTTGCGCCAATTTTCCCACCAATCCGGGCCTACGCTCCATCTTTCGGCCACTTTTGCCCCAGAGCCAGCACTAATCTCCCTCTTTGCGCCTCTTTCGCCCCAAACCCGGGCCTACGTTGCCTCTTTCGGCCCCTTTCGCCCCAAACGTGGCCACCTCTTGCCTCTTTGGGCCTCTCTCAGCTCCGAGCTGCAGAGGATTTGCCCCTTGGCTCTTTCTTCTCCCAAGGCCGGGCCCACGTTGGCTCTTTGGGCCTGGCTGGAGCCACCTTTGTTCAGCCCTTGGCTCTTTGGGCCTGGCTGGCCCCAAAGCTGGGCCCGCTTGGGCTCTTCAGCCCCTTCTGGCCCCAGCTCTGGGCACCCGTTGGCCATTGGGGCCTTTCTCCACCCAAATCTGCCTCCGTTGTGGCTTTGGGGCCCAGGGCTGAGCCCAAGCCAGGCCCACTTGGCTCCTTGGGAGCGGTTGGAGCCCAAAGCTGGGCCCACGGTGCCTCTGGGGGCTGGGCGGGGAGGTTTTTGTGCCCGCTTGTGTCACCGTGGCTGCTGCTGCTGGTTGGAGTTGGGCTGCTGCTGATCACGGTGGTTGGTGCGGTGGCAGAAACGGTGCCGGGGGCTCAGCTCGGCTCCCGCCCGCGGCTGCGGCTGCGGCTGCGCCCGGGGGCCCTTTCCCAGGAGACCATCCCCCCCGGGGGCCTCTTCCTCTTCCCGCCACAAATCTGCGCCTCTTGGGCCTCTTTAGGCCGATTTTTGCCCCAAATCTGTGCCTATTTGGCCTCTTTGGGGATCTTTTCTCCAAAATCTGGGCCTATTTGTCCAATTTGGGCCAATTTTGCCCCAAATCTAGGCTTCTTTTGCCTCTTTGCACCAATTTCCCCCAAATCTGGGCATATTTTGCTTCTTTGGGCCTATTTTCCCCTCAAATTTACACTTATTTTGCCTCTTTGGGCCAATTTTGCCCCAAACCTGGGCCTATTTGCCTCTTTAGGCTAGTTTTGGCCCCAGTCTGGGCCTAATTTGCCTCTTTGGGCCAATTTTGCCTCAAAGCTGAGCCTGTTTTGCCCCATTAGGCCAATTTTGCCCCAAATCTAGGCTTCTTTTGCCTCTTTGCACCAATTTCCCCCAAATCTGGGCGTATTTTGCCCAAAACCTGGCCTTATTTTGCCTCTTTGGGCCAATTTTGCCCCAAACCGGGGCCTACTCTGCCACTTTAGGCCTATTTCCCCCCCAAATCTGGGCCTAATTTGCCTCTCTGGGCCAATTTTGCCTCAAAGCTGAGCCTGTTTTGCCCAATTAGGCCCATTTTGCCCCAAATCTAGGCCTATTTTGCCTCTTTGCACCAATTTCCCCCAAATCTGGGCATATTTTGCTTCTTTGGGCCTATTTCCCTCTCTAATTTACAGTTATTTGGCCTCTTTGGGCCAATTTTGCCCCAAACCTGGGCCTATTTGCCTCTTTTGGCTAGTTTTGGTCCCAATCTGGGCCTAATTTGCCTCTTCGGGCCAATTTTGCCTCAAAGCTGAGCCTGTTTTGCCCCATTAGGCCCATTTTGCCCCAAATCTAGGCTTCTTTTGCCTCTTTGCACCAATTTCCCCCAAATCTGGGCATATTTTGCCCGAAACCTGGCCTTATTTTGCCTCTTTAGGCCAATTTTCCCTCCTTGCGCCATTTCCCCCCAAATATCCTGATCCTTTCACCTTCCTGCCCATTTTTGCCCTAAAGACGGACATTTCTCCACCTTTTCTGGCCATTCTGCCCCCAAATCTGGATTTTCTTTCCCCTCTTTCTGCCCATTTGCACCCCAAATCTTTGGCTGCTTCTTCCTTTTGGGCCTTTCCCCCTTTTTTCTCCTTTCTTGGCCCATTTGGGGGGAATTTTGGGGCATCTCTTCCTTCAAGAGCCCCATTTCTCAGCATATTCACCCCAATTTCCATGACGCACCCGATGAGGAGGGAAAAAAACGCCCCCCCCAAAATTTCAAATGGGCAAAATGCCCCAAAAAATGAGGAAAATTCAATTTTTTTTTGTTTTGGGGGGGATAAAAAATGCCGCTAATTGATTAAAAATGGGGTTTTGGCCTCAAAACAAGCAGGGGAGGGGTTTTTGTACGGCCAGAGGTGGGATCCGCGTCACGGTGCCCATGCTGGTCGTATCGATGTGTGGGGCAGAGGAGCCATCGTCACCGTCACCTCCGGTGAGTCCTTGCCGCCGACATCTCGCCGTGACCAATTTCGGTCTTTTTCACCCCAAATTTTGGCTGGGGACCAAAGCGGGTGGGTTTTGAGGGCGGGAGACCCCCCATTTTGGGGGACAAAGTGGCGGTCGGCGGCTCAAAATGGCCGATTTGGGGCGTTTGAAAGGGGGGAAATGTCCGTTTGACGGCGATTTGGGGCAAAATGTGGATTTTTGGGGGGCCCGGGGGCCCTTTCCCAGGAGACCATCCCCCCCGGGGGCCTCTTCCTCTTCCTGCCACAAATCTGGCCCTATTTGGCCTCTTTAGGCCGATTTTTGCCCTAAATCTGCGCCTATTGGCCTCCTTGGGCCAATTTTGCCCCAAGTCTGGGCCAATTTTGCTGCCTTGGGCCAATTTTGCTGCAAATCTGGGCCTATTTGGCTTTTCCTGCCGATTTTGCCCCAAATCTAGGCCTATTTTGCCACTTTGGGCCAATTTTGCCCCAAATCTGGGGCTAGTTTGCTTCTTTGGGCCAATTTCACTTCTATTCTGGGCCTATTTTTCCTCTTCCAGCCAATTTTGCCCCAAATCCGCGCCTATTTTGCCTCTTCCTACCAATTTTGCCTCAAAGCTGGGCGTATTTCGCCACATTAAGCCAATTTGGCCCCAAATCTGGACATATTTTTCCTCTTTAGGACAATTTCCCCCAAATCTGGGCTTATTTTGCCTTTTTGGGCCTATTTTCCCCCAAATCTGGGCCTATTTTCCCTCCTTGGGCCTATTTTGCCCCAAATCTGGGCCTATTTTTCCTCTTTAGGCCCATTTTGCCCCAAATCTGGGCCTAATTTGTTTCTTCGGGCCTATTTTCCCCTCAAATTTCATCTTATTTTGCCATTTTTGGGTCTATTTCACCCCAAATCTTGGCCTATTTTTCCTCCTTGGGCCCATTTTTCATCAAATCTGGGCCTATTTTGTTTATTCGGGCCCATTTTTCTCTCAAATTTCATCCTATTTTGCCTCTTTGGGCCTGTGTTGCCCCAAATCTATATTTATTTTTCCTCCTTGGGCCTATATTTCCCCAAATCTGGGCCTATTTTGCCCCAAATCTTGGCCTATTTTTCACCAAATCTGGGCCTATTTTGTTTCTTCGGGCCTATTTTCCCCTCAAATTCCATCTTATTTTGCTTTTTTGGGGCCTATTTTGCCCCAAATCTAGGCCTATTTTTCCTCTTTAGCCCCATTTTTCATCCAATCTAGGCCTATTTTGTTTCTTCGGGCCTATTTTCCTTTCAAATTTCATCTTATTTTGCCTATTTGGGGCCTATTTTGCCCCAAATCTGGGCCTATTTTCCCTCTTTGGGTCTATTTCGCCCCAAATCTGGGCCTATTTTCCCTCCTTGGGCCTATTTTGCCCCAAATCTGGGCCTATTTTTCCTCTTTAGCTCCATTTTGCCCCAAATCTGGGCCTAATTTGTTTATTCGGGCCTATTTTCCCCTCAAATTTCATCTTATTTTGCCTTTTTGGGGCCTATTTCTCCCCAAATCTGGGCCTATTTTCCCTCTTTGGGTCTATTTTGCCCCAAATCTGGGCCTATTTTCCCTCCTTGGGCCTATTTTGCCCCAAATCTGGGCCTATTTTTCACCAGATCTGGGCCTATTTTGTTTCTTCGGGCCTATTTCCCCCTCAAATTCCATCTTATTTTACCTTTCTGGGGCCTATTTCTCCCCAAATCTTGGCCTCTTTTCCCTACTTGGGCCTCTTTTTTTTTCCCTAAATTTGCCTTTTTCCCCTCAAAATCAGCAGGGGAGGGGTTTTTGCGCGGGCGGAGGCGGGAGCCGCATCACGGTGGCACTTCCTGGTGGTATCGATGCGTGGGGCAGCGGAGTCGTCGTCACCGTCTCCTCCGGTGAGTCCTCGCCGCCAACATCTCGCCGTGACCAATTTCGGTCTTTTTCGCCCCAAATTTTAGCCCGGGGGGGCCAAAGCCGGGGTGGGGGTGGGGGTCTTGAGGGCGGGAGACCCCTTATTTTGGGGGACAAAATGGCGGCCGGCGGCTCAAAATGGCCGATTTGGGGCGTTTGAAGCGGGGGGAATGTTCGTTTGATGGTGATTTTGGGGCAAAATGTTGATTTTTAGGGGGTTTTTGAGGGCTGTGGGTCCAAAAATGTCATTTTTGAGGGTTTTTTGTGGTGGGGGGTGGGGCAGTCACTCGGCGGCGGTTTGTGGTTTTGTGGAGAAAAATAGGTCAAAAATTGAATTTTTAGGGAGAAAAATATTTTTCGTAGATGATTTCGTGGGAGATTGAGGGGAAAAAGTGAATTTTAGGGTCTTTGGTTTGGAAAAAAATCATTTCGAGGTGGTTTTGTGGTCAAAAATAGGCTAAAAATTGAATTTTTAGGGTGATTTTAGAGAGAAAAATAGTTTTCGTAGGTGATTTATTGGGAGGTTGAGGCAAAAAATTAGATTTTAGGGTCTTTTTTCCTGGAAAAAATAATTTTGAGGTGGTTTTGTGGTCAAAAATTGAATTTTCAGGGGAAAAAATATTATTTGTAGGTGATTTATTGGGAGGTTGAGGCAAAAAAATCAGTTTTAGGGTCTTTGATATGTAAAAAATAGTTTTGAGGTGGTTTTGTGGTCAAAAATTGACTTTTTAGGGGAAAAAATATTATTTGTAGGTGATTTATTGGGAGGTTGAGGCAAAAAAATCTGTTTTAGGGTCTTTGTTTTGGAAAAAATTAATTTTGAGGTGGTTTTGTGGTCAAAAATAGGCCAAAAATGGAATTTTTAGGGTGATTTTAGGGAGAAAAATATTATTTGTATATTATTTATTGGGAGATTGAGGGAAAAAATCAGGTTTTAGGGTCTTTGTTTTGGAAAAAAATAATTTTGAGGTCAAAAATTGAATTTTTAGGGTGATTTTAGGGAAAAATATTATTTGTAGGTGATTTATTGGCAGGTTGAGGGAAAAAAATCAGATTTTAGGGTCTTTGTTTTGGAAAAAAATAATTTCGAGGTGGTTTTGTGGTCAAAAATAGGCTAAAAATTGAATTTTTAGGGGGAAAAATATTTGTAGGTGATTTATTGGGAGGCTGAGGGAAAAAATAGATTTTAGGGTCTTATTTCTGAAAAAAATAAGGATTTTGGGGGTGTTTCTCAGCATCTTTGTTGTTTTTGTTAAATTTAATTAAATTGGTCAAAATTGATATTTTTTGAGAGGAGAGAGGGACTTTTTCATGGGGAAAATTGAATTTATTCATTAATTTATAATATATTTAATTATTTTGGGGGTATTTAAGGGAAATAAATGGGGAGGAAAAGAGATTTTTCCCAGAAATTGGTATTTTAAAGGGGAAAAAAAGGCTGAAAAAACGAAAAAATATATTTCAAAAGTAGTAAAATATTTAAAAATCTGTCAAACTCTATTAAAAGGCATTTAAAATAGGAAAACGTCTTGAAAATGGCAAAATAAATTAAAAATACTTTAATATAGGTGATGGACGGAAATAGAAATAATGATAAAAATCGAGATAAATAGATATTTTATATAAAAATCTAAACAGACATTTTTCTCTAAAAATCTAGATAAGTAGATATTTTATATAAAAATATAAATAGATATTTTTATCTAAAACTCTAGATAAATAGATATTTATATATATTTTTTATATATTTATACATGTATTTATATATATATTTATATATTTTTATATAGTTATATTTATATTTTTATATATTTTTAAATTTATATATTTTTAATATATATTTTTATATTTTATATATATTTCTATATTTTTATATATTTATATATATATAAAATTATGATCTTTTCAGCTAGATATAAATTATTTTTATATATATCTAAAAAATTAAGGTCTTTTCAG
>JAVSBS010072632.1:0-10098 GCA_033124195.1 Coracias cyanogaster
GACTGTGTCAAAGGCTTTGCTGAAGTCTAGGTAGACCACATCCACAGCCTTCCCCTCATCTACCAGGCAAGTCACCCAGTCATAGAATGTGATCAGATTGGTTAGGCAGGACCTTCCTTTCCTAAACTCATGTTGGCTGGGCCTGAGCCCCTGGTTGTCTTGTACATGCTGTGTGATGGCACTCAGGATGTCTGTCCCTTCTTGTGGATGTGCATCACATTGGCCAACCTCCAGTCATCTGGGACGTCCCCAGTTAGCCAGAACCCGTGATAAATGACAAAAAGCATCTTAACCAGCTCTTGGGCCAGCTCCCTAAGCACCCTAGGATGAATCCCATCTGGACCCATTGACTTGTTAGGATCTAAGTGGCACAGCAGATCACAAACTACTTCCTCCTGGATTACAGGAGGGATATTCTGCTCCCCATCCCTGCCTACCAACTCAGGAGCCCAGTTGCCTGGAGGATAGTCAATCTTTTTGTTAAAGACTGAGACAAAGAAGGTCTTAAGTACCTCAGCCTTTTCCTTGTCTTCTGTTACTATATTCCCCCCTTCATCCAACAAGGAATAGAGATTCTCCCTGGCCCTCCTTTTGTTATTAGTGTATTTATAAAAGCACTTTTTATTATCCTTGACAGAATAGGCCAGATTAAGTTCTAACTGAGCTTTCGCATCTCTAATTCTCTTTCTACATGACCTTACAACATCCTTAAATGCTTCCTAGTTCACCTGCCCCTTTTTCCAAAGTTGACACATTCTTTTTTTTTTTTTTTCTGAGCTCTTGTAAAAGGTCCTTGTTCAACCAGGCCGGTCTTCTACCCCGCTGGCTCATTTTTCGACACATAGGGACAGCCTGCTACTGCAACTTCATAATTTCATTCTTAAAGTAAGCCCAGCCTTCCCAGGTCCCTTTGCTTTTAAGGGCTGCTTCCCAAGGGACTCTCTGAACCAGCGTCCTGAATAGACCAAAGTCAGCCCTCTGGAAGTCCAAGGGAGAGGTTTTGCTGACGGCCCTTCTAGCTTCACCACATATTGAAAACTCTGTCATATCATGGTCACTGTGCCCCAGATGACCTCCAACCACCACATCTTCCACCAGCCCTTCCTTGTTCGTAAACAGTAGGTCTAGCGAGGTAAACTATGCCTTTTAGGCTTGCTTACCCAGCTGCAACAGGAAGTTGTCATCCACACATTCCAGAAACCTCCTGGACTGCCCCCTTTCTGCTGTGTTATACTTCCAGCAGACATCTGGTAGGTTGAAGTCCCCCACAAGAACAAGGGCTAGTGAATGTGAGACATCTCCAAGTTGTTGAAAGAATGTCTCATCAGTGTCTTTATCCTGGTCAGGTGGTCTGTAGCAGACTCCCACAAGGATATCAGCCTCATTGACCTTCCCCTTTATCCTTATCCATAGACATTCCACCTTGGTGTGTATAGCATTGAGTTTGAAACAGTCAAAGCACTGTTTAACACATAACGTTACCCCCCCACCTCTCTTTCCTTGTCTATCCCTTCTAAAGAGCCTGTAGCCATCTATTGCAGCACTCCAACCATGTGAAGGCAAGGTAGTTTTCTTAGAATTAGACAAAAAAGGAATCACGTGTTATGCCGTCCTGGATATGAACATTGTATTTAAAATGATATTACCTCTCTGTGTGTGGTCACAAGCCAGAATGCATTTAAAAAACTTTTAGTAGAGGTACAAATCCCCTGACCTTTAACGTGACTCAAACTGGGGCTCACATTCTTCAGATCTATTTTTAGCTGTTTAACTGCTATTCTTACATCAGAAGTCTCTCTGACGTGCTTTAATTTACAAGTCAGCTATCACTTTCCAATGGCTGTAGAGGAAATCTAAGGGAGACTGAGCTCCTAATTCAGAGGTCCTTGTTAATGCAAATGTTTCTGAGTCAACATTTATACAGGTAATATGCTGGGAGCATGATGTAGTTCCCTGTACACCTCGTTAGGAGGTTATGTATTTAAATGTGGCTTCTTTGCTTCATTGTTGTTACAAGATATGACCACAGAAAATATTTTTTTCCTGTTGGACATTACAGATGGGTTCAGTAAAATACTGACTGTAGTCTGTTCCTTTATGTGATCACACACAATTGTTGCAGCCATCTGCTGAAATATGGGGATGAGTTTCAGGGCACTTGGAAAGTCGGAAACATAGGCTGGACATGTACGTGGTGCAATGTCCTCAGTTCACACCGATTAGATAAAAAAAAATGTTTTTATATAGTCTGTAGAATTAATAGTTGATCTATTGCAGGTCTAAAATAAAAAAAAAATATTGACATTAGTAAACTAAGCACAAAATAGAAAATCAATAACCAACATATATTATTTGCTGGGATGAGATATTTTACATGTTTGGTTTTACATTTTTAGTTGCCCCATCCAATAGAAGGACTTTTATACTCTTCACAAATGTCATTCTGTAATGCACACTTATTCCGCAGTCTTTAAGATTGGTAATGAGTGTGACTCCTTAGACATTTTTCTGCTATGTCCTTGTGTCACTTGTAATAATCATTCAAAAATTTTTCAGGATTTTGTGGCTGGAAAGAAGAGGAGATATTTAGTAATTCTTTAATCTACAAATTTCAGAATGTTGTTACTGTTTGGATTCAAAACCTGAGAACCTGACTTATAGCCCGGTTTCATTCCAGTTTATGGTCACCTTTAGGCATTTTACAGAAGCTACCATCTCATGGTTTAGCTGCTAAAAACACTCTATTTGAGATTACACAAAATCTTCCACGAGAAAGACTTAGCTCTTGACTGCTCTCAACTTCTTTTAGAGACTTTTCTAAGACTATAAGGCTTCCTAACTCAGTTTGTCGGTTTTGAGTCACAAGTGAGATAATATGAGTACAGGCCATTTCTTTCTCTATACTTATGTGTTATCTCTATAAATAAAGAATGACAAATTTGGGGATGAAAAAAAGAAGGTGGGAGGGAAGGTTAGCTTATTATACTTGAGCACAAAACACAAAAGACAAACTGAGAAAAAAGAATTTCTGTAGATAATGGTATGAGAACAGAATATCCACTGGAGATAGTTATTGTCAGCATCATTACCTGCATTTACACTGCAATCAAAGACATCTGGTGTTTGGAATGATACAAACACAAAAGGGAAAACCTTACCACATATATGCAAAATAAATGGCAATCAATTTTTGTCCTCACAATGGTGTATTTTATTCTAAAAGTACCAAGAACTCTGTTTTTCCTTCATAGAACTGAGCAACAGGCCAGTCATGAGCTTTTTTTAATGATTTCTAAACACCTTCATGTTTTAATAACATGGGGCAAATGGCATTAAAAGAATTGTTTTTATATTTCTTCTTGTCATTCTTTTTTTTTTTTTTTTTTTTTTTTTAAATCCAGATGTGTATATGATGCTTTCTCTGATCATTGCTATATGCCTCATTTATTTGGAATATCTAGGTATGTTTGTACTAGAAGTTTTAAAGCAGTATTTACTTCTCATACACACCTCTATAGTATTGTTTCACAACTACACAAGGAAGTAAATCACATAGGTCAAAATCTCTTAAAGAAAAAGTCATAAAATAAGAGAAATTCATTTGCTCATGGAAAATTTATTTGTTAAAAACAATCCACCTGAATATTTTTCATATACCTGCAGTTATCTGTCCCTAGATTGTATGATCGCTTATTTGCTAGGTAATTCTGCTGTGAGGCTTTGTTCTCTAAGAAAAGATGTATTAAGCAGTCTTCACATCTCTAAAAGTAGTTTCAAGTACTATTGGAGCTCTTGTAAATCAAATGCGTAAATTAAAAACAATAAAGAAAGTGAATAAAACGTTTGGCTTAAAACCAAAATTACCATTAGAGTTGTAAATACCACCACTAAATAGATAACAGTATAAAAATTTTTTGGAAATTGATAGAAATGTCTATAGAAACCTATTTAAGAAAATCTACTTTCAGCAACTTACAGCAATATGAACCTGGTTGTACTGTGCTTTCCGTTTTGAAAAATGTTGGTACTAGAGAATTTAAGTTTTAAAGGAACACGCATACATAAAGTTAAATGGTTTTGGAGACTATTACAACTATTATTGTTCAGTGGACTTCATACACAGTAGAAAAATTGCTTCCATCCATTATATGTGTTACTCAGGGGAAATTATCCATCATTCTTCATTGAATAAGAGTGTCTCCTTCTAACAACATCATTTCAATTATATTAGTGTAGTTTTTCAGAAATAAAATACATGGCATATAATCAGACTTCATTTTCTTCACTTGAATAACCCTTGTGTTGTCAAGGAAATACTGTAGCATCACACCGTCATTCCCAGTATGTGACAATTGGAGCCCATATGACAAATATTTTTCAAATATATGTATTTAACTTCGTATTACAGAGTTGTATCATACATACATGCCACATAGATGGAATTTCAATTATAGCTACTTTATCAACTAGGCAAAGAAAGGTAATATTGTAGCTGTTCTTACTTTTTTTCATTAAATACATTGAGATTTCAAAATAAATAAAGTCTTCAAAATTAATCGGTGAGTGTTTTTAAATAGTTTATATTTTTAAAGCTGTGGGCTTCTCCTGTTTGTGGTTTTTTATGCTTGGTTATGCAAGGCCCGAACATGCAAGAGTTGTGGAGCGATGAAAGAGGGAATGGACAAGATATAGCTATACACCCAACTATTGTCTGCTACAATTACTATAACACACAGAAAAAAAAGCCCACCTGCAAGTCCAGGAGAGGTGCACAATAGAAAAGGCAGTTTTTATTATTCTGATATAATATTTTACTCTTTTATAAAGTAGGATTGGTTAATTTGTTCAGATGGTGTTGGTTTTGTTCCTCTAAAAGATACAAGAAGTAAAACTCAAGGTTTTCTTTGTAATTCTTAGATTTTATTTCTTGCTGTGAATTTTTACTCTCCTTTCTCTTTTGAAGTGTGTACAGAATACTTAGTATGTGAGAAACAACTATAAATAAATACGTTTTTTTAAAGAAAAGTACCCATAGTGGATGTTGTTAAGAACAATCCTGATAAAATAAAATGTTTCACATGCTAGCAAACACACTTTTAACAAAACACATATGGGATGCAAAAAAAGAACTGACATAGCTCCATATAAGAGCCTTTGGTCAAATGGCACTTGTGCTGTGGCTCTGTTCAAAAATGTAGGATAAACTTTAGCATTTTATTCCTCTCTTGTGTTTAGTAGTGTTTATTTTTATTTTGCTGCATCTATGCTTTTTACTTGAACATAATATACACAACAAATTAGAAAAGTACCCAAGGAGGAGGGAGAATGTGGTCCTGAAAAAGTTTTTTTCCCATGTGTGATCTACAGCAAGCAGAAACATCATTCAGAAATACACCAGTTCCCCTGATGTGTTACAGCCATTGTTGAGAAACTGTATCAAATTATTTCTTTCACAGTTAGATTAGGAAAATGGGAAGGGCAAAAATGGTGCATAAGAGGAGATGAAAGTTCTGCACTATTAACGAGAAAAGAATGTAGAGAAAAATAGCACATCCCACTCAAAGCAGGATTCATCTCTCACTGAGTTCAGGTTCCTTTTGAGAGAGCAAAAAATGTAGTGAATCTCTAACGCAAGTTATTGTAGAAGAATCTACAAAAGCATGACACAAGGAAGAAGGAAAAAGTGAGACTTTCTTAGAATCAGAAAACAGATTTGTATGAAGATTTATTTTTAAAAAATGCTTGAAAACATAGTAATATTCACTTAATGAAATGAGCTTTGTAGCAGATAGAAGATGGAAGTTCCTAGGGCTTTAATTAGCCACAAGAAGCCATAATTATTACTTAAGTATGTTTTGAAGCAGAAAAAAAGCATGAAAAAAAATTATTTAAGCTTAACTGGATGCAGCACATATTTGCTACTAGATTTTTGGTTGATAAAAATCTGGTAATATAATCTGATATAAAATCTGATAATATAACACAAAAACCTCATTTAAATACACTATGAAACATACTTTTGATTTTTTTGTGTATTTAGCAAATTGGCCAAAGTCCAAAATGTCACACCAGGTTTTAGATAGAACTATTACATGCAAAAAGTTGTGAAATTATATAATTTAATAAGTTACATTTCCACCATATCACTTATACAAGCAAAACAGAACAAAACAAAGGCTGTTTTCTAAACTTTCATCTAGGTTTTATTACTCACATTTCCAATTTCTAGCAAAAGAGCAACATTTTTTCTTAAAGGTTTATAAAATGTTAGAATTTTCTCAACAGCCATCAATTATTTTGCTATGGCTTATAGAACTATTTTTTTGAAAGATAGATGAATTTTCCAGATGCATTTATTTTTCAATTATTCATTCAGAAATTATACAATTAGGATTTTACATGCTAATCACAGGCATCTGTCCTATCCAAAATCACAGAGTAGTTGCACACACATTTTCAGGAATGAAGGCATATTTCTCAAAATTATGTGCACAGTATTTGCTATTATTTGGTAAGTCACATCTTAGAATCCCTTTCACAAATTTATGAGTACTACTTTTCATGTATGATATGTATTCTCCTATATTAGATGTTCATTTCCATTAAGGAACATAGCTTTCAAAACATTGAAATTTTTAAACAGAATATATACTATTTTTCAACAGATTTGTTCACTACCTTGGTATCTACTATGTCGTGTTCTTCCAGAATGCATTAAGTACTGGAAAAAACCTCATTAATGTATCAAGATTATACACAGAACAATAACAAATAGATTCTTCCTTTCCAGGCGTTTCAAATACAATTTTTTTTTTCCAGCTAAGTAGAATTTTAATTTCTGTTCTATAATGCAGTCTTAAAGATTTTTCTTCTTCATATACAATTTAATAATTTCAGAAATCTGTTGATTTTTTTTAAAGTGCTTCACAAGTTCAAGTAAAATATTAGTAGCAATGCATGTAAAGTGCATAGCCAAAGCATTATCACAATCAAAGCACAGTCAAGAAATGTCTGCTTGAAAAGAGTAGACAACTATGTCTAAATTCTCACAGGATATCTATGGCAGTTAGATATATGCTTTTGCCCATATCTAAGCTTAGATGTATCTTTTTAAACATTACCTATCCATCTCTAAAGCCACGGCAAAAAACAAGCCAAAGGCCAGTTCTGGACCTGTGCTTAATTTTTACTCTGAAACTGCCCAATTTATAGTCCTCTTGTACAGACCACCTTTCCATGAAGTGGCTTTTATCTTACTCTGCTTTTACACTGTTCCATTTCATCTTTGTGCCTTTCATTTGCTTTTCAGCCTACTGAAAACTGCTTGTAGCATCTCTCCTGCCCTGAACTGTAGTCAGCCTATCCAAGACTTTTAGAGGAGCATGGTCAGAAAAATTAGGTCTCAATTTGATAAATAATGGGAAGAACCATAACTTTATCACACAGTCAACTCACCACCGAAGCATGACTTTGATCATATTATAATCCCAGAAAGATAGCTAGGACAAGGAAATTTCTTTATAAGGGGAAACTCTCTGGTTTAGTTCTATGTTCTTTTTGCAGGGAGTGTGTAGTGAAACATTCCAATGGTCTGAGTGCCTTGCTTTCATACAAATCTCTTGTATGACAAGGATTTTACATACAGGGAAAGAGAGATAAGAGAGCTACTTTTGTGCCATCTCAGGCTGTGACTATTGTTAAAATATCTGATACTAAAATAGTTCTGCAGGCAGCCAAGCCAGGACATTGTGTAGTCTAGGAGGACTCTTTACTAAAGAATTTAGTCTAGGAATTGTCTGGCAGAAGACCAGGCAGCTAGATGGGTGTCCAAGGCTGATGTGAATGGTCCAGATGAGAGCTGTAGAGCCTGAGCCCACGATCAGGCTGGTACAGTAGTAGCCTTGGGACGTCCCTTCAGGAGAAAATTCCTGGATCTTCTCATGCACATAATCTGTTGCACAACATGTTAATTACATGTTTTGTGTAAAGAGAGAGGGTAGCTGATACATAGTTGGTCGGGAGCGAAGCAAAGGAGGATTTTGCTTTATTTGGATTTTATCAGTGGTATTTTACTGTGGGAATTGTGTAGGAATAATATGACAATGCTCAGTGCTTACTCCTCATAATTTCCTGTAAATATGGCACTGAAGCAGAGGGAAAAATAAGCAAAATCAGGAAGCATATAATTAAAATGTGCCACACTAAGCAACATATTCTAGGATTATCTAAATGACTGTAGCACCTTGCATTGTCATGGAGGCATTGTTCCAAAATTATTTATATATATACATTAATATATGTCAGTGATAAAGTGTAGATAAGAATTTAAAAGACCAGTGAGGTGCTTTAACTCTTGACTTATTGGAACTGTGAGCAGCTCTTGCTAATTCATGTGGGTGGCAGAGACTTCACTTTCTGGCTGGATTTTTAGGGACAAATTATGTTAAGATTATAAGAGCTAAGTCCAAATGTCTTATCCCTCTTCTCTTACTCTAAATCTGCGAATGTTGAAGCTGAGATAACCTGCTGACAATGCTGCATCAAAGAGAAGCCAACCTCCAAGCATAGTTGCTGTAACAGGTAGAGCATGGGTGGAGGCAGGAGCACATATTGACATGCTGGAGAAAGATGATCTTTGTAAACTCTTATTGTCCTTAATTTTCACACTGTTAATGAGGTAAAAAGTGCCTGTGGAATCACCCGAACAGGACCTTATATTATTTTAGGTGCCAGTTCAGGTGCAGTCCCCAAATGCACCACTCCAAACTTCAGTGTTGTTCTGTAGAGGCAGTGCTGGCCAGGTGGAAGGATAAGCAAACTCATTCCACTCTTACTTGGTACTGTACCAAGCAGAGATATAGATATCAGAAATGAAAATATGAGAGGGGGAAGAAGAAAAGCAGACAACATATACCACACGTAGTCCTTCCCTTATTTCCTCTGAAATGTAGGCCTTCCATTAAATCTCTCTGTTAAACCTCTTAATCCTACTGGCCTAATTACAATAGAAGAAGTCTTTCCAGAAAGATTTCACTGAACTTCAATAGCAGATGAAACAGTTTATATAGACTACTAAACTGATACTATATTATCCTCATACAGCAAATACAGAAATGCATATTTAAATCAGTAAGTTTTTCGACAGACAAATCAGCGTTTTTTGTCTTCATATACCAAATCCATACATTCCAGAAAGGCAAACTGCTACATGAGTGCTTCATACAGGCAGTTCAGAAAATTATTTCAACAAGAAATTTAAGTCCTGATGTTTTGCACAACAGTGTGTTATCAGATGACTATTAGGCTTACGGCTTTTACTTTGAGCATCTCTGGGACAATTCTGTTTGTTCTGTGGATGATTTTCATTATTTTTTAAAAAAACCTAAAAATAATTTGAACATGAATAATGTATTTTGATAATGTGTGTATGCATATATGCAAATATATTAGAATTCCTGGGAAATTTGCCTACACACACATCCACACACAAAGAGGCATCCTGAGATAAACCATTTTCATCCAGGCAGATAAGTTTCTATCTACGATATTCTGTCCCTGTTAATACTGAAAGATATATGCCATATGTTTCTGTCTTATCTATATCTGGCTTCATAAATCAATGCTTATTAGGGTTAGCAATGTGCTGGCCACAACATCAAAAGGAAATGAGATCCAACCCTAGACAAACACCAAAGCACTGACATACCTCTTCCCAGTTTTCCCTGTTCATATTACTGCATCTACCCTTGTCCAAACAAGGATCTAATATTGGTTTTAGCTAATATATAATGTACTTTTTCTATAAAATAAACTATAGACTGAGAATTTCCTTAGCATTTCCAGCATAGTGTGAAAGCTCCATTTGAAAACCAGGTCTGATTTCAGGTGTGTCTGCAACTTCAGTGATTCCCAAGTGGAGAAACTCTCTAATATCTAAAAAGACTGGCAACCCAAGAGTTCTCCTCTAGGAATGCCACTGTACACAGGAGATCAGGTTGGCATAGTTGCTTTGCAGAAAGAACAGGGGTCCTCAAACTACGGCCCGCGGGCCGGATGCGGCCCCTGGGGCTCCTCAAACCGGCCCGCGGGTATTTACAG
>JAVSBS010072633.1:0-10084 GCA_033124195.1 Coracias cyanogaster
TCCAACAACTTCCAGAAGCCCAAGCCTGCCAAAGGCAAGGCTGAGGCCCACTTCTCCCTGGTGCACTATGCTGGTACAGTGGACTACAACATCACTGGCTGGCTTGACAAGAACAAGGATCCGCTGAATGAAACTGTTGTGGGGCTGTACCAGAAATCCTCCCTGAAGACACTGGCCTTACTCTTTGCCTCTGCTGGAGGAGAGGCAGGTCAGTTCATATTTTCATTTTTATTTAATGACTCTACCAGAGCCGTGAATATCAGCTAGAGTGTTCTAAAGAAACTGCATGTTATGCAGTGTGTTCCATAGCTTGAATTTACTAATAAAGGAAAAGATTAAATTTATTTCATGCCTTCCACTCAGCCACAGTAATCCCTTAGATTATCACATAGCTTTGGTCCTGTGTTCCTTTAGATTGAGTGTTGATTCTGTTTCCCATAGCATCCTATGTTCCTTTCACTGATATGAACGAGTGATACACACTAATAAGCTTCTTTCTGTCTCAAAAAAAAAAAAATCACAAATTTTCACCAAATTTTGCAAAGTTGTATACGCATCTTTTTTTGTTGTTCAGAGAGTGGTGGTGGTGGTGGCAAGAAGGGGGGCAAGAAGAAGGGGTCTTCTTTCCAGACTGTCTCAGCTCTTTTCAGGGTAAGTGTAGAAGTCATTCTCTCTATTCTTTTCCTCTTTTTTTTTTTTTTTTTTACTTGAAGATTGTGAAACCTTACACTCCAAAAACACCATTTTACTGCACTTATTAACATTTTTCTGCATCAGGAACATCTCTTCCAATTATTCATAGATGAGCTGACTACAAGTCAGATAAGGCTAGCCATGGATACACCTTGATCTATCCTTCAAGAAAGGGGTGCTGTAGATTCTGCCACTCAGGCCTTTTCTCTGGAACTTGTGACCTCCATGCTCGCTGAACAGGGAGTCTTTATTGTCTCCCTTAGCTCAAACTTTGTCAAATATAACTTCCCAAGTAGTATTTAATGCCATTGAGCTTCCCTTTCCCAGCTTTCTCTGCAAACTTGGTCCTTGCCCTCTTCCCTTTTGCCCTGTTTTTTGTTTTGTTTCTGTTCCTATCAGTAGCCATTTGTCTTCCATAAAGTAAGAATCTGGTGATTTCAAAGACTCATCTTTCACTCAAAATTATGCCTTTTGCCACAAACTTCTAGTCACCATTCTCCACAGATGTCCTGTCAGAGTGGCTGTATCTCTTAGTCTCATGAAACTGCATTACACAGTTTTATGACTTCCTCTCATTCAGAAAACTCAAATTAAGATGGCTATAGGTGGGAATAATAAACCCATTCTTGCTCTCCAACACTTTTCTCACATCTGACAGTATAACTGCAGAAATACCATTTGTTAATGAAAACTCTTTGCTCATGAAACCACAGGAGAACTTAAACAAGCTGATGACCAACCTACGGAGCACTCATCCCCATTTTGTGCGCTGTATCATCCCCAATGAAACAAAAACACCTGGTAAGAACCTCAAGTAGAGAGATATCAGAGTGATGCAGCCATTATTCTCTATGCTTTATCATGAAGTATCAAATAATTGTCTTACTTGCTTAGGTGCCATGGAGCATGAACTGGTGCTACACCAGCTGCGGTGTAATGGTGTGCTAGAAGGGATCAGAATTTGCAGGAAGGGCTTCCCCAGCAGAATCCTGTATGCAGACTTCAAACAGAGGTCAGTCTCCTTTCTGTTCTCCATTCTGCCTGTACTGTATATGTCTTAACTGTTTTGACATTTCTAGTTATTTCTTAATGCCAGCTCTGTGCTTATAACTGAAAGAATGGGAAAGTGTTGGAATGTATAATCCAAAGGCAACATGTATGGCTAGCAAAAGAGAAATTGTTGAGTAATGAAGAGACAAGTCAGGTGTCCTCACTGATCACAGTTCATCAAACAACTGATCTCTGCAAGTGTCTCTGAATATGGAAGCACAACAGAGCTGCACAAGCCAGTGATTACAAGATTAAAGAATGTAGACTGGGATGTGGCTACTACACATTCTCAGACAAAAATTACAAACTCTGATAAAGTGCTTTGGCCATTGTATCAGCTGCAAAGATTCAGGGTAAGATGCTTTCTTCCTATACACAGAGTGGCAATGTTCCTGTAGTATAGCTCTAGTGAAATATATATTGGACTGAAACAGCTGGAGATCAGTGTCCTCTTTTCATCTATGACTGATCATCTAAAGATAGTAAAAGATTCCATAATTTTGTTATCAGATTATAATTGTATCTCTAAATAAGGAATGAAATTCCAACTTCCTCAGCCTCACTCACGCTGCAAAGACTGCTGCTGATTTCAATAAACTGTATAACCATATGACTTGAGGTTGCCTTCATTCGCATTTCCTCTCAATCCACAGATACAAGGTGCTCAATGCCAGTGCTATCCCAGAGGGACAGTTCATTGATAGCAAGAAGGCTTCTGAGAAGCTTCTTGGGTCAATCGATGTGGACCACACCCAGTACAAATTTGGCCACACCAAGGTACCAACCCTCCTTGACTCACTCACTATGTGACTCTGCTTTGCTCTACCTGACAGTCATGTGTGGCAACATTCCCTTCCTCAAGGTGTTCTTCAAAGCTGGGTTGATAGGCCTCTTGGAAGAGATGAGAGATGAGAAGCTGGCACAGCTGATCACCCGCACACAGGCCAGGTGCAGGGGCTTCCTGATGAGAGTGGAGTACCAGAGAATGGTGGAAAGGAGGTAGACATTCTCATCTTCATTTAAAGAGTTAAAGTCATTTTACATGGTGTTGGCAGTCATCATACTGAAAATACTCAATGTGCATTTTAATTATGCTTCAGGGAGTCCATCTTCTGCATCCAGTACAATGTTCGCTCCTTCATGAATGTCAAGCACTGGCCCTGGATGAAGCTGTTCTTCAAGATCAAGCCCTTACTGAAGAGTGCAGAATCTGAGAAGGAGATGGCCAACATGAAGGAAGAGTTTGAGAAAACCAAGGAAGAGCTTGCAAAGTCTGAGGCAAAGAGGAAGGAGCTGGAGGAGAAAATGGTTTCTTTGCTGAAGGAGAAAAACGATCTGCAGCTCCAAGTGCAGGCTGTGAGTATCCCCATTTAGTTTCCACTCAGAAAATGAGCCTATACATTCAGATTGCTCTTTTTCAAGCAGAAGGTGAAGAAACTAGTGTCTCACAGTAGTATGGTGAGCCAACTGACCGCCAATACAAAGAGACAGGGAGATCCAGGTGGGAGTCAGTGCTCTAGCTTTCTGAGGAAGAAGCCATCTATATGTAGCTAAGATGAAATACTCAGGAGAGCATTGTATCTGAATCCCCAACTCTATTTGATCAAGTGAATCCTGCAGTCAGTATGTTCATCTCAGCTGCATTAATTCATTATGGCCAATAAATAAAACCTATAATTCAAATTGATGCCTGGAAATTCAGCCACTTAATAAGTAATGGATAATTGTTCATTCAGAAAATGGGAAATATGGCTTGAAATTTCTCCTCAGTCCAAAAAGAAATTAATTCAGAGGTTCTCCTTCTGAACAAAAGTCTTATCTCCCAGATGTGGGAGTCCGCAGCTGGTCTGAGGACTCAGGGATAGATTTTAGCCTTGAACAGATAATGGTGTTTTCCTAAAAGATTCTGGGAAAGAAGTAGATAAGAAGCCTAATGAGCAAATTCCACAGAGCGAAACTTGGCAAGAAGTCAGTGGACACAGTAGGAGGTACAACAGGGGCACCAGCCAATTAGCATGTGTAAAGAGGTAAATGGGCTGATCCTGAGCTTGGAGAATATGTGCTACCAATTAGAAGTTGTTGCTAGGTAGATGATATGCACAATGTAACCAATAGCGGAATAGCTTGTACTGCGTGCTATGCCAAAGAGATTATAAAAGAGCGATGCTTTACTAAATAAACGGGCTTTCACTTTGATCGTATCGATCGTGTCGTGTTTGGCCTGAGCCCCTGCACCGGGTAATTGGCAAAACAGCATCCAACACAAGTGGTGTTCTCCTCTATCCTCCCAGTCAGAGGAAGGGGTTCAGGAAGGAGAAGACAAATTGAACAGGTGAATGGTTGGCTGGTGCCATACTCAAGGTTTCGGCTTCTATGATCCGGGATCTGCCTTTGAGAAGCTAGGTCTGTTGGGAGCTGATGGGATTTACCTGACCAAGTGGGGCAAGAGGGTCTTCACCAACAAGCTGGCCAGACTTATAAGGAGGGCTTTAAACTAGACTTAGTGGGGGAAGGGGGCGGAGTTTTGAGCACCAGACAAGAGCCAGGGGTTGCTGATGTATTAGGAATCAACAGGGAAATGCCTCTGAAAAGCGTGAAAGGAATTAGGGCATGTTCCTCTAAACAGGTGACAAGGTAAGTAGCCCAGCTGAAGTGCCTCTACATACTAATACACGCAGCATGGGTAACAGAGGAGCTGGAAGCCACTGTGCAGCTAGAAAGCTATGATCTAATTGCTATCACTGAAACATGGCAGGATGAATTGCACAACTGGAATGCTGCAATTGATGGCTATAAACTGTTCAGAAGGGAAGGAGAGGTAGGGAGGCTGCACTCTATGTTAAATAAAAAAGGAAAAAAGGACTAACAGCAAGGAGCTGTATTTGAAAAATAGCAAATAACAGGCTGAGAGATTATGGGTAAAAATTAGGGGCCAAGCCAACAAAGGAAACCTCGTGATTGGTGTTTACTACAGGCCACCCCGTGGGCAAAGCCTTCTTACTTCAGCTGCAGCAATCCTCATGCTCGCTGGTCCTGATCCTGCTGGGGGACCCTGGCATTTGCACAGCAAGGTGTAAGCAATCCAATAGACTCTTGGTATGCGTTGAGGATAATTTCTTAATCCATGTGATAGCTCGATCAGAGGAGAAGGGTTACTGGACCTCTTGCTTGCCAACACAGATGAACTAATTGGAGAGGTCAAGATTGGTGGCAGCCTGGGCTGCAGTGACCATGCCCTGGTGGGATTCACAATCTTGAGGGATATGAGCCAGGTGAAGAGTACAGTCTTAAGAGAGCAAACATTCAGTTGTTTAAGGAATTAGTGGATGTGACCTCCTGGGAAACTGCCTTCAGGGCCAAAGGAGCTGAACAGAGTTGGCAGCTCTTTAAGGACATTTTTCTTAGAGCGCAAGAATTATCAATCCCCATGTGTAAGAAATCAGGCAAGGGTGGCAGGAGATCGGTATGGCTGAGTAAGAACCTGCTGGTTCAAACTAAAGTGTAAGATGGAAATGCACAGGCAGTGGAACCAGGGACATATATCCTGGGAAGAATATAGGGACGATGCTTGGATGTGTAGGCATGAGACCAGGAAAGCTAAGGCGCACTTGGAGCTGATTTTGGCAAGGGATGCAAAGATTAATAAAAAGGGCTTCTACAGGTACATTGTCCAGAAAAGGAAGGTCAAAGAAAATCTCCCACTGTTAAATAAGGCATGGAAACTAGTGAAAGCGGAGACGGAGAAGGCTGAGGTGCTCAACAAAATTTTGGCCTCGGTTTTCAATGGTCATCTCTCTTCCCACATCTCTTAAACCCCTGAACCTCAAGGCAGGGACTGGGGGAAAGAAGTAACTCCCTTTGTAGAAGATCAGGTTCAAGACCACCTGAGGAACCTGAACATACATAAGTCCATGAGACCTGACAAGATGTATCCCAGGGTCCTCAGGGAATTGGCTGATGTATTTTCCAAGCCACTCTCCATCATGTTTGAAAAGTCATGGCAGTCAGGTGAAGGGAAAGAGGGAAACATCACATCCATTTTTTAAAAGGGTAAAACTGATGACCCTGGGAACTACTGGCCAGTCAGCCCCATAAGATCATGGAATACATTCTCCTGGAAGACATGTCAAGGCATATGGAAGGCAAGGAGATGATTAGAGACAGCCAACATGGCTTCAGCAAGGGCAGATGATGCCTGACTGATCTAGCGGCCCTCTACAATACAGGGACTGCATCAGTGGACAAGGGAAGAGCTACGGATGTCATCTACCTGGACCTGCGTAAGACCTTTGATATGGTCCCCAGCAATATTCTTGCCTCTAAATTGGAGATATATGGGTTTGACGGATGGACTGCTGGATGGATAAGGAACTGGCTGGATAGCCACGTCCAAAGAGTTACAGTCAACAGCTCAATGTTCAAGTGGAAACCAGTAATGAGTGGTGTCCTTCGAGGGTCCGTACTGAAGCCAATGGTATTTAATATCCTCGTCAACAACATAGTGGGATTGAGTGCACCCTCAGCAAGTTTGCAGACGACACCAAGCTGAGTGGTGCAGTTGAATTGCTAGAGGGACAGGATGCCATCCAGAGGGACCTTGACAGGCTTGAGGAGTGGGCCCCTGCGAACCTCATGATCTTCAACAAGGCCAAGTGCATGATCCTGCACCTGGGTTGGAGCAATCCCCAATATCAGTACAGGCTGGGTGATGAACGGACGGAGAGCAGCCCTGCGGAGAAGGACTTGGGGATTGTCTTCATTTAGCCAGTTGTTCTATCACTCAATGACCTCCCCCCCCCGGAGAAGGGGAACCGGGAAAAGGAAAGGAGACTTGTGGGTTGAAATGGAAACAGATTTAATTAAATAATCATTAAAACTTGTAATATTAATACAATTATTAATAGGAAGTACACAAAGTTATACTTGGCCCACGTAGTGGTCGCAAGCTGCACGCTCCCAGCAGTGAATGCTAGATTTCAAGCATTGCGAGCACCACAGCTCCAGTGAAAATGCCACGGTCACAGCAAACAGGAGAGTCAGCCTCGGGAGCAGAATAACAGGCAAGACCCTCCAGGGATGGCAACCATTGAGGAAAACAGGCCATCCCCAGCAAACTTTCCAATTTATAGGGAGTGTGACATTTATGCTATGGAATACTTCTGTTGGTCAGCTTGGATCAGCTGCCCTGGCTTTCTCTCCTCCCTGGCTTTAGCACCTGGCTAACCTGAAACTGCTGAAGACCTTGATCATTATGGAGACCTGCATACCATGGCTGGCCACAAATGAAAACAATGTATCTTATCAACTTTGTTCTCATCGAATCAGGTGCTGCAGTCTTCTCAAAAGTGCAGCTTTCCTGAATAGAAAATGTGTTCTATGATTCTATCCCAGTGAAACCAGGACAGGGTACTGGTGGACGAAAAATTAGACATGAGCTGGCAACGTGCGCTTGCAGCCCAGAAAGCCAATTGTATCCCGGGCTTCATCAAAAGAAGTGTGAGCAGGAGGTTGAGAGACGTCATTCTCACCCTCTGCTCCACTTTCATGAGACCCCACCTGGCGTCCCCAGTACAAGAAAGACAGGGACCTGTTAGAGTGGGTCCAGAGGAGGGCCACAAAAATGATCAGAGGGCTGGAACACCTCTGCTATGAGGACAGGCCGAGAGAGTTGGGGTTGTTCAGCCTGGAGAAGAGAACATTTTAAATGAACATTTTTCATGACTGTTCTCAATTCAGAGAAGTGATGCATTGTTGCCATGGTAAGAAAATGGTATCTAGTTGGAGTCTTCCTAACAAAACATGCTTAAATTTGGAACACAGTCCCATTCCCAAAGTTTCTAGAAAATCATTTCAAATAGGTCAGTAGCATATTTACTTGTACTGTTCAGCTTTCACAAAGGATGTTATGGACACTGCAAGCCATAAAGATACCTAGCCAATTTGCTGTTTATCATGGATGCACGTAGAAGAAAAATGTCTTATGATAATAAACCTTTGGCAAAATAATAATTTATTTTTCCTCAAGTCAGATTCTTTGAATCATTTTGTTCAAATGCAATTTAACTTTTCACTTTCACAAAATACTCTACCATTAAACTTCAATCAGAAAATTAAATGAGGAAAGGTCTTTAGTATACAGATAAAAAAGTGTTAAAATGGATACTACACAGCAGCATGCTTTTAAAACTGTTTCTACGTCTATACACAACCATATATTTGATTCAAAGAAAAACAATTCCCTCATTTTAACCAGTACTACTGTTTTTTTCCACTAATAATAATGCATTACAGTATTGGCTTTTGCTGACCTGAAGTTCTAAACAAACTCCAGCTTAAACTTCAGAAATTAAAAAAGCTCATTACCTAAATTATATATATATTTATTATTATTTAAAAAGGTTAAACATCTTTTCCTTAAACAGTGATTCCTTTAATCTCAGACAGCCTTACAACAGCCCTTATGGTATAAGGCAAGAGAACTGTAGCTGTAGTACCATCTACCTCGCCAACATGATGGTATGTTTGAATAAACAACAGTTAAAGCCAAAAAACATCATTACATTTGCTTTGCTTATATATTGTATTTACATACTTAAGATAAAATTACGGTTGCTGGTAGAGGTTATTATTGGACCAAGCTTAGTAATTTTGCCCACTAAGCCCAGATCTTGCATTACACTCTGCTCCAGTGGTATATACTAGCAGATCCAGTTGCAAGGGTGAGGCCATAACCTGTTTGAACCAAGTAAACAAAAGAACCAAACTCATCTTCTAAAACAACTAACTTGCCATCAGTAGATCCTCCAGTTTTGAATAAGGAGATACCAACCTCTCCTAAACTAAACTCAGCACAGGTCAGCTCAGTTTGTCACCAACAAACTAAAAAGGCACAAATGAAGAAACAAAGTGGGAAAACTCACTTTGCCTATAGCTGTTCTTTAAAAAGCTGCTCCTCACCCTTCCACCCATAATATGAGGCTATGTCTCCCCTGAGAATTAATACCATAAGGATGAAACCAAAAACAACAAAAGGTTCTGAAAACATAAATCTATAATAATGGACATCCCACAAAACACCCCATAGGTTTGCTCTAAAAATGCATTCCTGAGAAATGGCATGGCCTGTGTGAACTGAGCACACCTGCTTGCAGTGCATGTTTCAGGGTTGCAAGTAAATAAATAAATACATTTTAGAACAATGAAAAAATGATCCTCTAGCAAGACTAATTTTAATAGTTAATGGCAGCATTACCAAATTTGGGACAAAACAAAGCAAAAGCCTGGATTAGGGTTCCAAATGCTTTACTCGGAACACCAAAGACCTTGAGATTTGGAGCACGTGGAGAAAGGACTCAAGAATGACTTGAAAAAAGAATGGGAAGTAAAAAAAGAAAAGCAAATACATTCAAGCTGATGAACAGCATCTAGAAATCAAATGTAATGGAAAAATTATCTCTGGCAGTTGTGAACCATCATATCATCTCTATAAAGCATGCCACATTTCCTCTAATATTCAGCAGAAAAACCTACATTCCTAAACACATACATTGCCATTTACTATCACACAGAATCACAGAACGGTGATTTGCTAAAGCAGGTTCACCTAGAGCAGGTTGCCCAGGAACATGTCCAGGTGACTTTTGAAAGTCGCCAGAGAAGGAGACACCACAACCTCTCTGGGCAGCCTGTTCCAGTGCTGGGGAGTTCCCTCAGGTACTGAATACCTCTCTCCATGTTGGTCCCACACAACATCCTTATAGAGAAGCTCAAGAAGTGTGGGTTAGATGAGTGGACTGTGAGATGGTTCGGGAACTGGCTAAACAACAGAGCCCAGAGAGTTGTGATCAATGCCACACAGTTGGAGATCTGTAGCTAGTGGGGTTCCCCGGGGGTCAGTGCTGGGCCCAGTCTTGTTCAACATCTTCATTAATGATCTGGATGAAGGGATGGAGTGTACCCTCGGCAAGTTTGCTGATGATACAAAACTGGGAGGAGTGGCTGATACACTGGAAGGCTGTGCTGCCATTCAGCGAGATTTGGACAGAGTGGAGAGTTGGGCAGAGGGGAACCTCATGAAGTTCAACAAGGGCAAGTGTAGGGTCCTGCACCTGGGGAGGAATAACCCCGTGCACCAGTACAGGTTAGGGGCTGACCTGCTGGAAAGCAGCTCTGCAGAGAAGGACCTGGGAGTCCTGGTGGACAGCAAGTTAACCATGAGGCAGCAGTGGGCCCTTGTGGCCAAGAAGGCCTGGAGAAGAGAAGGTTGAGAGGGGATCTGATCAATGTTTATAAATATCTGAAGGGTGGGTGTCAGGAAGATGGGGCCAGTCTCTTTTCAGTG
>JAVSBS010072634.1:0-10071 GCA_033124195.1 Coracias cyanogaster
GGAGGTAGAGTGGGGGGGTCACACCCAGCTGGAGCCCCATAAGCTGCCATGGGCCCAGGCATCCTGACTTGGCCCCCTCCTCATGTTATCCTGGGAAACTGTGCCCCCCCCCTCAAGCCCTGGGGGGCACAGGGAGGACTGGGGGGTGCCCATGCCCCCAGCACTGTGTGGGTCTGGCCCCTTAGAGCCCCATGCCTCAGGTGCCCCAAGGGGAAGCCCACCCGTTCCCAGGGCAGCAGGACCCTCAGGGCTTGGAGGGGCGGAGGTAGAGTGGGGGGGTCACACCCAGCTGGAGCCCCATAAGCTGCCATGGGCCCAGGCATCCTGACTTGGCCCCCCCAGGCTGCAGTATCCCCCCCTAACTGGGGATCCCCTTTCACCCTTACCAAGGTAGGGGGTCCCTCTCTGTCCTTTGTGTTCCCCATGACCCCTTCCCAGGTAGCAATAACCCCCTCAAACCCCCACCTTGGTGGCCCTGTCATTAACCCTTAATTAACCCTATAATTAACCCTGGGGGGGGGGGCAGGGAGTGGGCTGGGAGCTCACTTGGGGTGCTGCTGTGGGGTGACCCCAAGGGATGGGGACCCTCAAGGATGGGGATGTGGGGAGCGCAGGGCACACATGTGCCAGTGCGTGTGCACATGCATGTGCTTTCCACGCCCCCATCCCTTCTACCCTGGGTCACCTCCCCAGCCACGGCCCCCCCCCGACCCCATCCCTGTCCCCAGATTGCTCCTTTTTGGTACTTTGTTGTGACTTTTATTAAAGATAAAGGAGAGAAAAGCAGCGAGTTTATCCCTTGTGGCCCAATCCGGCTGGGGCTGGGGCTGGGGCACCCCGGGTGGGGGGGAAGTGGTGTCACCCCTGTCACTCGTGTCACCTCTGCCCCACCCTGCCCCTCTCCCCCCTGCTACTGGTGGGTTTGTTTTTTTTGAACCAGTTTGGTGTGTGGAGAGTGTTGAGGTGGGTTGGGGGGGTCAGTGGAGGGGGTGTTGTGGGTCTGTGTGTGTTGGGATTCACGTGTGCGTGCGCACGCATGTGGGTGCACAGGTGGCTATGTTTTGGCTTTGGTGGGGGATTATATTTTGGGGAGTTGGGCTTGAGCGTTGAGGGGTTGGTAGAGTGTGTGTGTGTGCATGTGTTGGGGAGTGTGTGCATGTGTTGGGTTGTGTGTGCATGCATGTGCACATGCGTGTGCCATTGCACGCCCAGGCCCTTACTGGGAGCTGCCGGGAGAGGTCAGCAGAGCCGCAGGCAGCGGAGCTGGGGGGTGTGCACGGGTTGGGGGGGGCTGGGAGGGTAAGGGGGAGTGTGGGGTGGGTGTAAGGGTGTGCAAGTGTGTGTTTGCCCAGTGTTAGTGTGTGTGTGCGCACGCAGTTTGCTTGTGCAGGTGTGTAGATGTGTGTGCGTGTGCACGTGTTGGTGCAGCTGTGTGTCATACATGTGCGTGTGCATAGCACCCAGCACACACCAGTGCTGCACGCCCTCCACCCCGTGCGCACGCCTGTGCACCACCTGCATACATGTACACGCACCCTGTGCAACACTCGCACGCGTGTGCACACCCCGTGCACCAGCCACACACATGTACATGCACCCTGCTACCCCGTGTTCCAGCATGTCCTGGCACTGCCAACGAGGATTTAAGGTGGGGGGGCCATAACACAGCCCCCCATTCTGAGCTGCCCTGGCTATAGGGTGCCGTGGGTGTAAGGTGCTGTGGCCATCGGGTGCCCTAGTTATAAGCTCTTGTGGCTTTAAGCTGCAGGGGCTATAGGGTGCTGTGCCCATAGGGTGCCATGGCTATAGGGTGCCATGGCCAGAGGTTGCTGTGGCTGTCAGATGTCTTGGGCTTAGGGTGCCATGGCTGTAAGGTGTCATGGCCATAAGGTGTCATGGCTATAGGGTGCCCTGGCTACAGCATGCCATGGCCATAAGGCGTCATGGCTATAGGGTGCCCTGGCTATAGGGTGCCATGGCCATCAGGTGCCATGGTCATAGGGTGCCACGTCTATGAGGTGCTGTGGCTTTAAGTCGCGGTGGCTATAAGCCGCTGCAGTATGGGGTGGTGCATCTATAATCTCCTCTGTCTATAAGCTGCCCTGGCTATAAGGTGCTGGGGCTCTTCGGTGCGGCGGCTGTACGGTGCTGAGCGCGGTGGCACCATGTGGGCCACGCTGCTGCTGCTGCTGCTGGCCCTGGCCATGCTGGCGCTGGGGATGGTGGCCCACCGGCTGCTGGCCGCCTCTGGCAACCCCTTTGCCCAGCCACCCCTGGGACCCCCCCGGCCGCTGGTGATGGAGCCTCGCGCCCGTGACAAGGTGCTGAAGCGGGGTGAGTGCTGGGTGCCCGCCGGGTGTGCCGTCTGTCCGTCCGTCCGTCCGCAGGCCCTGGTGCCGGTGCCGTGGGGTGCTGAGGCCCACACGTGTGTGCAGGGTTCAGTGCCAGCCGCGTGCCGCCGGAGCTGGACGCCGTGGTCATCGGCAGCGGCATAGGTGGCCTGGCAGCGGCTGGCACCCTGGCCAAGGCTGGCAAGAGGGTGCTGGTGCTGGAGCAGCATGACCAGGCTGGTGGGTGCTGCCACACCTTTGAGGAGCAGGGCTACGAGTTTGATGTAGGTAAGGAACCTCTGGCGTCTTGGCATCCTGGTATCATGACACCCTGATATTGCGACATCCTCTGACCCTGGCACTCCAGCATCCTGACACCCCGACATCCTGGCACCCTCTCACCCTGACATCCCACCACCCTGGCACCCCAGCACCCTGACACCCTGGCACCTTCTCACCATGACACTGACACCCCAGCACCTTGGCACCCCGACACCCCAACACCCTGGCACTGTCGCACCCTGGTACCCCAACATCATGGCACCCCCTCTTCAGCGCCCCTGCCTCAGCACCCTGGCACCTCAACACCCTGGCACCCACCGGCCTGCCTGTGCTCGGGTGTCTGCAGGGGTCTGTGTGTGCAGGCAGCGTGTGCTGGCATGTGCAGGTGTGTGCGGGCAGCATGTGTCCATGTATGCAGGCAGCGTGTGGGTGCCTCGCAGTGTGTGCCAGGCGGCTGTTCCCGTGTGCCCGCAGGCTGGTTGCACCCCCACACATGTCTCTGTGTGTGTGCACGCATGCACAGCACACCCAGCTTGCATGTTCAACTGGTGCCTGTGTGCGTATAGCATGTGCAATGTGTGCACACGCGTGTGGTGCCTGTGCCTGCTGACAACATGCACTGGCCAAGCATGGAAGCACGCGTGTGCATGCAGCGTCTGCAGTGGTTTTGCAGTGCACATGCCATTTGCTTGTGGCATGTGTGTGCGCAGCACGTGTGTGCACCGTGCGTAAGTGTGCGGTTTGCTCACCACTTGTGTTCGCAGTGGGTGGGGGAGTGTGTGTGTAGCGTGTGCTGCGTGTGCAGCGTGTGCCGATTACATGCTGTTTCCCTACAGTGTGTGCACGCGTGTAGAATGTGTGTGGAGTGTGTGCATGCACTGCACATGCTGTTTGCACGCAGTGTGTCTGCGTGCAGCGCGCACACGCAATGCGTGTGCTGCTTACGTGAAGGTTGTGTGTGTGTGCACTTCATGCATGCAATGCACGTGCTGTGTGTGTGGTGTGTAGTGTGTAGTGTGTGCAGTGTATGTGTAGTGTGTGTTGCATGTGCAGTGTGTGTGTAGAGTGTGTGTACTGTGTAGAGCGTGTAGTGTGTGTAGCGTGTGTGCAGTGTATATGTAGTGTGTGTAGTGTGTACAGTGTGTGTGTAGTGTGTGCAGTGCACACGTGCAGCATGTGTGCTCTGTGTATGTGTGTGTACGTGTGTGCAATATGTGCTCTCTGTGTCTGTGTGTGTGCAGTACACCGCGCAGCAGACACCCGGGAACCCTTCTAGCCCCTACACCCACCCCGCTGCGGGGGTCCCACAGTGGGGGTCCCACCGCATCCCTGGGGTGACGGGTGACAACCCTGTCCCCCCACCATGCACACTGGCCCCCAGGCATCCACTACGTGGGGCAGATGCATGAGGGCAGCATGCTGCGCGTGGCGCTGGACCAGCTGACGGACGGGCAGCTCTGCTGGCACCGCCTGCCCGACCCCTACGACGAGGTCACCCTGGGACCCCGGCGCTACCACCTCCGCGCTGGCAAGACCACTTTCGTCACCACCCTGGAGGAGCAGTTCCCCACCGAGAAGGAGGCCATCAAGGAGTTCATGAGGATCTCCAAGGTAGGGGGACACTTTGCTGTGGGTGGTGGCATCTCCCCAGGGATCCTTCTGGCTCAGACTCAGCAGCTTGGGGTGTAGGGGTGGGGATGGTGGTGGTGGCACCAATGGGTTTGGGTGAGGGCATGGTGGGTGATGGGTGTGGTGGGGACAAGTGATGGGGATGGTGGGGAAGGGGCAGTGGGAATACTGGGGATGAGGGTGATGGTCATGGTGGGGACACAAGGATGGTCATGGTGGGGACACAAGGATGGTCATAGTGGGGACAAAAATGATGGTTGTGGTGGGGACAAGTGTGATGGGCATGGAGGGGACAGATGATGGGCATGATGGGCACGAAAGTGATATCATGGTGGGGAAGGGGAAGTAGGAATGTCAGGGAGAAGAGTGATGGGTGTGGTGGGGACACAGGCGATGGTCATGGCACAAGACAGAATGATGGACATAGCAGGAACAAAATACTGGGCATGATGGGGACAAGAGTCATGGGGATGGTGGGGACATGGGTGATGGTCATGGTGAGGAAGGGGCAGTGAGAACATTTGATACAGGTGTGATGGTCATGATGGGGACACAGCTGTTGGGTGTGGTGGGGACATGTGGTGGGGAAGGGTCATTTGGGGACAAGGGTGATGGTTATGGTATGGACATAGGTGTTGGACGTTGTGGGGACAAGAGTGATGGGCACATTGGGGACAAGTGTGATGGTCACGATGGGGACATGGGCGTTGGGTGTGGTGGGGCAAGTGATGGAGATGGTGGGGATGGGTGCTGGGGCCCCGGGCGGTGCTGGGGTCAGGGCAGGGACGGTACCGCGGACACGATGGTGACGCGGGCGGGTCCCTACGCAGATGGCGTCGCGGCACGTGGCGCTGCTGGCCGTGCTGAAGCTGGTGCCGCGGTGGGTGGCCGCGCTCCTGCTCCGCACCCGCCTCCTCCACCACATCTCGCCCGTCTTCCGTATGGCGGCCACCAGCCACAGTGAGGCGGTGGCCCGGCTGACCGCCGACCCCGACCTGCGCGCCCTGCTCAGCTACCTCTTCTATGGTCAGGGCCCGTCGCAATAGAGAGGCCGTCGTGATATGGGAGGGCCATGTCGTGACAGGAAAGGGCATCGTGGTGATGGTGGACAACTCTGTTATAATGGCGGAGATTATGTTGTGATAGGGCAGGACCATGTCATGATGAGGGAAGGCCATGCCATGACAAGGAATGGCACTGTCATGATAGAGGAGGGCTGTGTTGCAACAGGGAGGGCTGTATCATGATGGGGAGGGCTGTGTTGCAAAAGGACAGTGTGTATCATGATACAGGAGGGCCACGTCACAGGAGAGCTGTGTCACAATAGGGGAAGGTTGTGTCATGACAGCAGAAGGGTACCTTGTGACAGGGGGAGACACCATCATGATAGGGGAGGGCTGTATTGTGATGGGGAAGGCTGTGTCATAATAGGGGAGGCCATGTCACAATAGAGGAGGGCTGTATCATGATGGGGAGGACCATGTTGCAATAGAGGAGGCCATGTCATGATAGAAGAGGGCTGTATCATGATAGGGAGGGCTATGTCACAACAGGGGAGGCCATGTCAGGATAGAGGAGGGCTGTACTATGGTAGAGGTGGGTTGTATCATGATGGGGAGGACCATGTTGCAATAGGGGGGGGCATGTCACTGGGGAGGGCTGCTGTATCACAGTAAGGGAGGGCCATATCACAATAGAGGAGGGCTGTATTGTGATGAGGAGGGCCATATCACAATAGAGGAGGCCATATCGCGACAGAGGAAGGCTGCCTTGCATCAGGGCGGCTGTGTCTGTGTCTGCCACATCATCCCTTACTGCTCCCCATCCCCAGGCACCGCTCCCCAGGACTCCAGCTTCCTGGTGAACGTGCTGATGGTGCATCACTACCAGCGGGGGGCCTGGTACCCGCGGGGGGGGGCCAGCGAGATCGCCTTCCACACCGTGCCCCTCATCGAGCGCGCCGGGGGGGCTGTGCTGGTGCGAGCCCCCGTCACCCGCATCCTCGTCTCCCCCGCCGGCACCGCCGTGGGTGAGCACAGACCCACCCCCCCCCAGCACCCCGCGATGGGGACATGGTGGCAGAGCCTCCCCCCTGACACCCCCCCCACCCCCGGCTCCTAGGGGTGGTGGTGCAGAAGGGGCCCAGCGAGGAGGAGGTGCAGATATTCGCCCCCTGTGTCATCTCCGATGCCGGTGTCTTCAACACCTTCGACAAACTGCTGCCCCCCACGCTGCGCAGCCACCCGGGTACGGCGTCCCTGTGTCCCCAGCACCACCAGTGTTCCCGGCATCCCTGTGTCCCCAGCGTCCCAGCATCCCCACATTCCCGGTGTCATCAGTATCCCTGTGTCCTCAACATCACTGGTGTCCCCAGAATCCCTATGTTCCCATATCCACAGTGTCCCCATGTCCCTGGTGTCCCCAGCATCCCCATATCCCCCATGTCCCCAGCATCTCCACATCCCTGGTGTCCCCATGTCCCCAGTATCCCTGATGTCACCAGCATTCCTGTGCCCTTGGTGTCCTCATATCCTCAGCATCACCAGCTTCCCCAGTATCCCTGGTGTCCCCAGCATCCCCGTGTCCCCAGCATCCCATATCCCCAGAGTTACCAATGTCACCACCATCCCAATGTCCCCCATATCCCGAGCATCCCCACATCCCTGATGTCCCCTTGTCCCCAGCATCCCTACATTCCCCATGTCCCCAGCATCCCCCCGTCCCTGGTGTCTCCAGCATTCCCATGTCTCCAACATTCCTGTGTCCCCTCTGCAGGGACCAGGGTGTCACCCCCGGTGTCCCCGCAGGTGTCCGCTCCCGCCTGGCCATGGTGCGTCACGGGATGGGCTCCTTCCTGGTGTTTGTGGGGCTACGGGGCAGCGCAGCCGAGCTGGCCCTGCCGGCCACCAACTTCTGGATCTACCCCCACAACGACCTGGACACCATGTGAGGGACCCCCGGGCACCCCGGGTTGAGGGGTGGGGGCACAGGAGGGTGGGGTGGGTGCTTGGTGGGTGGGGTGGGTACACAAGGGGTGTGGGGTGCGTTGGTTGGGGGCATGGGGCGGGTTGGATGCACAACAAATGAGGTGGGTGCAGGACGGGGACACGATGGGTGGGTTGGGTGCATGGGGGGTGTGGTAGGTGCATGGTGGGAGTGGGTGCATGGTGGTGGGTGCATGGTGCTGCCTGTTCTGCCTGCAGGATGACCCAATACACCGCCCTGAGCCGCGATGACGTTCCCGAGAACCTGGCCATGATGTTCATCACCTTCCCCGCCGCCAAGGACCCCACCTACGAGCAGCGGCACCCAGGTATAGAGTTGGGGGGGTGGCGCACATGCCCCCCCCCCCCAGATCTGCAGCCCTGATCCGCTTGGCTTTGCAGGCTCAGAGGCTCCTTAATCCCACCAGCTGGGATTATGGGGTGGGCACCTCCAGGGCCACCACACCCCGGGCTGGCACCAGCACCAGGGGTTGTTACTGGTTGTCCCCATGGCTCCTTGCAGGCCGGTCGTGCATGACCATCCTGACCATGGCACGGTACGAGTGGTTCGAGGAGTGGGCTGGGACCCGCGCCAAGCATCGGGGTCCGGAGTACCAGCAGTACAAGATGGCTATTGCCCAGCGCTTGCTGGAGCGGGCGCTGCAGCGCTTCCCCCACCTCCACGACAAGGTGACGGAGGTCCCTGCAGTGTCCTCTGCCACGTGGAGTGCCCAGTGGGGAGGGTGCATGGTGGGGACAGGGGGTTCTGCAGGGATGAGGGGGTGATGTAGGGATGGAGTGTCCTGGTGCCCTCTTGGGTTGGGGTTCTCCTTTGGAGCTGGATGTCCCACAGGGATGGGTGCGCAGTGGAAATGGGGTGCCCAGTAGGGACTGGGTGCCTGGCAGAGTTGGGGTGCCCAGTGGGGACAGGGTGGCCTGCAGGGATGTGCTTAGTGGGCATGGAGTGCTCTGTGGGGATGGGGTGCCCAGTGGGGATGGGGTGCCCAGGGGGGATACGCTCAGCAGGACAGGGTGTCCTGTGCAGTTGGGGTGCCCAGTGGGGATGCACCCAACAGGATGGGTTGCCCTCTGAGGTGCTTTGTGAGGTGCCTACTGCGGACCAGGTACCCTGCAAAGCCATGGACCATCATAGCCCCTGGGACCTTCGCATGGGGTGGGCACCCACCAGGTAGACTTGGACCTGGTGTGGTGGGACCTGCTGTGTGGTGGGCTGGGTCTACTCATGCCTCCCCATGCCCGGTGCACCCCTGGGTGCCCGAGCACCCACCATGCCCCTGCTCCCCGCAGGTAGAGTTTGTGGAGGCGGCTTCGCCTCTCACCAACCAGCACTACCTGGCTGCGCCCCGCGGGGAGATGTACGGGACCGAGCATGACATCAACCGCTTCAGCCCAGCCGTGATGGCAGCCATGAGAGCTGACACACCTGTGAAGAACCTCTACCTGACAGGTAAGGGCCCTGTGTGCCCCTGTCCCCCTGTCCCCCTGCCCAGCTCCAGCCTGCAGACAGTGTCCCCAGGGGCTTCCTGCAGCTTGGGATGTCCTCCCATGTGGTGGGTTGGTCCCTCATGGTGGTGGCAATGTCTTCCATGGTGGTGGCCATGTCTCCCATGGTGGTGGCCATGTCTCCCACGGTGGTGGCAATGTCTCCCATGGTGTTGGCCGTGTGCCCCTCGGGGGGTGGCCATGTCCCACCATGGCTTGTCCCCAGGGCAGGACGTGTTCAGCTGTGGGCTGGCGGGGGCCCTGCACGGGGGGCTGCTCTGCGCCTCCGCCGTTCTGGGCCGTATGCTCTACCTGGACCTGCTGCTCCTCAAGAAGAAGATCAAGCGGCGCCAGGGCCGGCAAGCAGCGTGAGCAGCCGGGGACACCGGCTGCGGGGCTGAGCCTGTGCCGGGGAGCGTGCTCCTGGCTCAATAAACCCCGACCTGCCGCTGGCCTGGGCCTGAATTTTGGGATGGGGAAAAGTCTGGGGATGGGATTGTTGGGAATGGGGATGGGGATGGAAACTGTGATGAGAATGAGATAGGGGTGGGATGGGGATAGGAATGGGATGGTGATAGGGATGGGATAGGGGTGGGGATGGGGATGGAAATGGGATGGAGATAGGGATGGGGACAGGAATAGGATGAGATGGGGATGGGAATGGGATAGGATGGGGATGGAGATGAGGATGGGATGGAGACAGAGATGGGATAGGGGTGAGGATGAGAATGGAATGGGAATGGGATGAGGTGGAGATGGGGATGGGGATGGAAATGGGGATGGGGACAGGAATAGGATAACGTGGATGGGAATGGGATAGAATGGGGATGGGCATGGGATGGGGATCATAGAATCATAGAATGGGATGGAGATAGGGATAGGGATGGAAATAAAGATGGTGATGGGAATGGGATGAGATGAAGATAGGGACAGGGATGGGAATGAGAATGGGAATGGGAGTGGGGGGAGATGGAGATGGGGACAGGAATATGGTGGGAATGGGGATGGAGATAGGGATGGGGATGGGCACAGGGACAGGGCATCAGCCACACACATGCCTGCCTGGCACAGTCCATGCAGTGCCAGGGTGCACCCACATCTTGGGATGCCTGCAGGGGGCAAAGCCTCCCCCAGACTTTCCCCCTTCTCCCCTTGTGCCCCCTCAAGCCTTCCCAGCCCCCCAAAATCAGCAAAGCAGGGACCACTTTTACACTTTTAAAAATAATAAATAGAGACCCCACCCAATCATGACCCAATGGCATGATTCTGGGGGGGGGTGAAACCGAGCATCTGGGGAAGGACGTGGCCCCCAACAACCACATGGCCCCAACTGGCCCTTTGGG